>JAVCKT010097972.1:0-11157 GCA_032273925.1 Rhynchotus rufescens
AACAAGTTATTGATGTCTTTAAATATGGTTTTACCTTGAGTTAGAACCAATAATTGAGGAAGTGCCCAAATGATTGAACTCAAGACCAAGTTTCTCCTCCTCCCCCAGTTTTGGGCTGTGAGGTTCGGGAAGAACCTCACAGTTCCTTGAGGAAGTTACTGAGAGGGTGGGAAGATAACGTTTCATTACAAACCGCTACAGCGTGAGATGGAGAAATTTGAAGGCTCTGGTTTTACTCCAGAAGATGCAGGGATAGCCGTAGTCATGTTCTAATGCCCAAGGGAGACACCAGGATCTTCCTTATGTTTCTACCCTTCTCGTCCAGGTTTGCTACCCTTGCCACTTCCCCATCCTTTCAAAAATCCAGGGAAAAAGGTCCCAATGCAGCTGCATCTTGCTCTCAGAAAGAGGAAGTGTTGAAACACATCTATATATTCAACATGTGTATGTTAAAGCTCATGTACTAGGACTGCTTAGTTGTCTGGTTTAGTGGTATCTGGTTTTTATCGTAGTATTTGGATTATTAACTTTTCACTGTGATGATTAAATGTGTAGCTTTTTTGTTAAACTCTTGGGACTTTTAATCTTTTGCTTCTTTCTGGAATCAAAATGGAAGAGTGGAAAGCGGAGGAGAAATAACTTCACTGTGGAGAAGCTCAGCAAAGATTGCAGAACTCTGATCTCGCTGTGTTAAATTCACCTGGCTGTCCCATAGGGTTTCTGTTACCATCAGATCTGCATGAGCTCAAGCTATTCCTCTGAAATTTATTTCCCAAATCAGGAGTTTTTAAAGCTTTGACTGCAAGAGCTTTCAGCGCCTTTTTGCATTTGTAGCGGCGGCTGGAACAGAACAGAACTGAATGTGCAGGATTAAGTTAGAGGCCCCGATTTCCTGTTTGAGGGAAGAACGACGTTTGCAAACACTGAGGGCCCGCCAAAAGGAAAAAGGGTAATGGACAAACACAGGCTGTGGGGTTGAGTGCCGTGTTTGCCAGCGACTGCTGTGCAGCCTTCCTGCCGTGGGACAGGATTGACGTTTTGAGCAGTCACTGTCTGTGCAAAGTTGCTCTTTAAACTGTGCTGAGAACATGAGTTGGATGAGGCCAGTTTATAGAGTGGCAGCATCTTTGTAGTGCAAAAAGCAGTAGGTTTTTATTGCTGTGATGTTGAGGTAATGCGTGAAGGTTTCTTTTGAACCCCCAAGCAAATGTGGAAAGTGTGGGAATAGGGTTGAAAAAGTATTGTCGAAAAATGGAAGTTCCTGGAGAAATGAGACATGAATTTGGCAGCTTTTTAGTTTAAGGTCCACAGGTTTGTAGAAAGAGGCTTCCAACCAGACGCCTCGTGAGCGCAGCTAACACCAAGCAGCGCTGGAGTGCTGTTTCCAGAAACTCCCTGCTTGGTGACAGCCCTGCTTCTGTGAAAAACGGACGATTGGAATTTGAGCAGATTGACAGCAGCTTCTGGGATCTCTCTGTGGGAAACTGATGATGAAAATGTGTTTACAAATTACGTTACTACCATTCGGGCACTCTAGTCTCCATCTTCAGATCTCTTGTGTTTTATATTTATCTTTCTTAGGGAAAGATAAATAGGGATTAGGGATTTTACTTGATTTTGAAGACATTTTAGTAAAGTAGGTAAATGATATTTTTTTTCCTCTCTTTTCCTAGAATAGAGTAAGAATAACCCATCTCTGGAAGGTGGTAATTTTAAGAAGAGAAATTAAGGCATCTCAAAAAATATCCTTAGTGGATGGCTGGGCTGAAAGGTGGCTTAGTCCTCTAGCTGTAACCATTGCAGGCAGGCCTGTAATGCACTTCTTAGCACCTTAGCAAAGATTATTCCTTTTTTTTAATCACCTATTTTATTAATCGTTATAGCTTGAACAGTAGTAATAGGAATATACCCAAGGAAGCCTGTTACATTTGTCCTTTATTCTGCATGGCCTTTAACTTGTCATACGTATGCTCCTTTTCCGAGGACGCCTTGTCCAGTTCTTTAAGTGCCCAAAACTTTCCGGTGGCTTCTTGGAAAAGCTGCTTGAAGGCTCCTGGGGATTGAACTCGATGATACTGGAGGCTCCCGCAGCGTTGCCAGATAGAGCCACTTAAAAATACTTCTATGCAAGCAGCATATTTGGCTTCTCGCTTGCTCTTTCCTGAGACTCCTGGATTCACATTCCCCAGCTTGTTTATTTTTACAGAGCCGTAAGGAGGAGCGGAAAGCTGGAGGCTGTAGGGTGGCCGTGGGGCCGCAGAAGCGGCGCTGAGATGTGAGCACTGCAGCTGGCATTCTTAGAAGGACTCTGGTCTTCCTGGAAACCCTCATCCTCACGGCAGCTATTTGGTTCCAGCTGCTCAGTTTGATAGCTTTTCTCGCTGTAAATTGCTCGGTGATAATTGCTTATGCACAGGTATTAGCAATGTGGGCTGTAGATGCCTGCTGGAAATCAGGATTCAACTGTCTCCATGTAAACAAGCCCGGTTTGATGAGCGGCTGAGAAAATATTTCACTTAAAATTACAGCATTTGAGCTGTGGAGCAGAAGTATTAAACTCTCGTAGTGTGGACATGGTAAGTGGACGTAGTCGTGCTTTTGGATGGTGCTTGTAGAGCTTGTACAGTATTGTAATACTTTTTTCCCTTTTTTTCCTTTTTCCTTTTTTCTTTATTAGTTTTAGTATTGATATGATAAATGGTGAAATATTTTGTTACGGCATAGTTTTTGAGAATGCTGTTTTATAGTTTACCCTTATTTAAATGCCTGCATGAATCTTTTCAAAGTAATGCAGCAAATGTAATACTGTTCCCAGAGACTTAAAAATAAAATTTGTTCTTGAATAATACATCAGAAATTAGTATTAATGAGGAAAATAAAGCTGAAAGTTTTTTCTTCCTCAGTAGAAATGAACTTGAATATATTATCTGTATAGAAAAAAATACTGAAATAATTTATAACTTTATCTCATGCAGATACTTGAGTTGTGCCTGCAAGTGCTGTTGAAATTTTCTCAGAGTAGAAGAAATGGGATTTTGTTGAAATTCTGATATGATGTGTGCTGATTGAATTATTCATGCAAAACTATTGGAACCTAATTCTTGCCAAAAAAGTCAGCGTAGGTCAAGTTAGAATATGCTTTTTAAAATAAGTTACTGTTTACTGATGTTATTTTTCACTTGTCAAACAAGGATCTTCTCTCTGTTTTAGAAACAGGATTGGGGTACATATTTTTGTGCTTTGTACTATGCTTGAGCCAGCTTTTCAAAATGTGTGTATATGCAGGTAGCATATAGTTATATTTTGTTTATTAAGGGAAATCTTGGGCAAAGATTTAAAGCTATTTAGCCTTACATAGCACAATAAATTCTTTCAATATGAAATATATTAAACCTGTGTTTGTGAAACTTGTGTTAATAATTATATTTTCTGCTGTGCTGTTGCCGTAAACAGGGAGTATAAGCCAAGTGACATCATAGTGATCTTATTTAATGTACTTTCTTGTTCCTAGATCATGCCCAGTTTAGTTCTCTGAAGTGACTCAAGGGGGAAAAGAAAGCCAGGTTGCAAGCTCAGACAAGAGGATCTCAAGATACGTTTTTATGTTGCTTTACTCAAACCTTATGTAACAATTAAAGCTTATTAATAAGAAAAATATCTGCAATTAGTACTATCCAAATGCTAAATACCACAATCGTATTTTGTGGAAGCCTTGATGGGAGGATGAAGTTAGGCTGTGAAAACATCGATATTCCTCTGTACCTCGCCAGCAAATCATATGAACACATCTCAGTTTTTAGTATGTATCCAGCCTCAAGCTGAATCAAGTCTAGTGCTGGTTATACCTTACCTTGGATTAAAAGGGAAGCAAGGTGGGTTTCATAGCCGTTTCTTGTACTGAGTTTAAGCGTTGTTTTACAAATAAGGAGCCCAGACACAAAATGCTCCTTGTCCAAAATAATGAAAATTTGAAGTGGAGCAGAAAACTGAAGTTAGTTCTCCTTAGACTTAAGCTAGTTGTCTTGATAGGTGGAATTGGTCCTTTTTCTTTGAGTTCTAGGGCATATTTCCTGTTGAGATTTGCAGTGCAGTGTTGTATTATATATATGTACTAATATATATTAGTACACCTTGATATTATTTGGATTTTTTATTGGAGTAAAAGTATCCAAAAGTATGCAGTTGCAATAGAAACTTCCCATTTCCAGCTCTCTTTTATTTATTCACTTCCAGCCATCTTCCAAGTTTGCTCTAATTTTCATGGCTGCTACTTGATGCTAAACCATGTTTTAACATGTACCTTGTCAAAGATGTTTGGAAATTCTGCTCGTCTTTCATTTTAAAGGACCAAATAGCTTCTTCACTCCTCGTGCTGTTCAATAAATAATTTACTAAAAGTCATTTCAATAGTCGATTTTCTCAACTGAGAAAGCCCCTTGACATTTGTTTCTAATGTGCTAATTTGAGTGTTTTATATCATAGAGTGTCCAAGGCATCCTGTATATGAGAAAGCTTTCCACTTTCGCCTCTTGGCAAAGTGGGCACCTTTTCCCTTGTGAATATCTTCTGATCTTTAAGCTGGTGCATTTTTTATTAGTGTGCAGCAATCTGAGCAGGGAACTATACCCTAAAACGTCCTATCATCAGGTCTTATGTACTGTGGGGTTTTGCTTGAAACACGTCCTAGGTTGCTCATGGGATTGCCCAGGGTTTCTGAAGTGGGTTGGAGTCGAGAGCTCCTTGTGGCTGCGCTCGATGTCTGTGCTGAGCTGGCAGGGATTCCCCATTCCGGTTCCTGAAGAACCTTGGACTGTCTCTCAGACCTTGTTGTCTTTCATTGCTGTTGTGTTTTCCATGCTTTTTCTTTCCCTGTTGCAGTTTGGCTCTCCAGCCCAATAATCTGGGGGGATCAGGAAAAAAAGTGTGTGGATAGAAGAGAAGGGTTGAGCCAAGTGGTTCCTGAGGACTCTTAGTGGGGAAAAACTGGCATTTGGCAGAGTGGGTTCTAATAGACACACAAATCGGGTGAATCAGAAGCTGTTTTCCATGTGGAGACCCACGGCCACCAGAAACGGCCATCAGGGGATCAGCTCCATGGACCTTGGCAGGAGGAGGTTTCAGACGTCCCGTATCTCACGCACGTTGGCCCTGCCCTGTTTGCTCGGCAGGGCTGGAATTCCCGTCCCGGGCCGTGGGAGGCACCCGTGCCACCCCTTGTGCACACACGGGTCCTGCACCGAGCGCTTTGCCGGGAAGGAGGAGGTCCCCACGGCTTCGCTGCAGATGTCCGTATTGACCGGCGTGAAACCGGGCATTGGGAAAGCTCATGGAATGTGCCAGGATGGGGCGCAGGGAGAGACTCTGCCTGAACAACATTGGTCAGCTGGTAGCTGGAAAAAAGCTTTTTAAATTTTGCATGTGCTGTCTTTATAGTACAAAAGGCCATATTTACCAGTGAAAATCCATCCATCTCCATGTGAGGAAGGACTTCTTCACAGTGAGCGTGCCAGAGCCCTGGAACAGGCTGCCAGGGAGGCTGTGGAGTCTCCTCCTCTGGAGAGAGGAGGAGATCTCCTCTGAAGATCTTCCAAACCCGCCTGGATGCCACCCTGTGCTCTGGGTGTCCGTGCTGGAGCAGGAGGTTGGACAGGAGGCAGAAGATGATCTCTAGGGGTCCCTTCCAACCCCAACCATTCTGTGATTCTGTGCAAATCCACTGAGGTGGCCAGGAGGGACCTGGAGCTGTTTGGGTGAGCAGCACACTCAGCTGTGGCATGTGCAACTAGTCCAGGTGCTGCTTTCCCAGTGTTTTGCTGTAGGTAACTGCGTGTCCCCAGCTCTTGTCAGTTGGAAATGGTTGTTGCTCTGCCTGTCTCCCATCAGCTTCAGGTTGACTCGTGGGATCTCGTGTGTGTGAACACCTGCCCTGCAAGCTGCGCCACGAAGCCGAGCTGCAAACAGGCAAACACCAAGGCTGGTCACAAAGCACAGAAAGCAAATGAATAGTAATGACCCCCAACATCACTGCTGATGGTGGGCTGTAAGGTTAGGACGTGTTTTTACTTTGGGCTGGAGTAGGAGAAGGGGCAAATCCCAACGATGGCCTTCTGAGAGCTTGACTTCCATCAGACTTATCTCACAACTCCTCATGGCTGGGATTTTCCGTGCAAGCCACGTATGGGAAGAGCCCTGCTTCAGTTCTGAGCTACTGTTTTTGAGCTGCTGGGCGAGGTCAACAGCTTCTCTTCCCCCCTGAGCTCTACAGATTTAGTTGTGTTCGCTCTGTTAAATAACAAAAAGTTGCACTTTTTTCCCCTCCCCTGTTAGAATTAAGGAGAAAGGTCTTTTTTAACTACTCCAAGATTGTGCTACTGATGACATCTATTACTTAACGTTTTTGGTTATTAAACAGCTACCAGTTTTTCATATTTTCTCATGACTTACATATCTGAAACAGCAAGTGGCTGTCCTCCTGTTTCTTGGAATTAGAAGTTAAAACATTGGTATTAAATTGCATGCATTCCTTTTAGTAACAAAGATGAGGATATTTTGAGTAGGTCAAAAGTACTTGATGTTCTGGGTGTTTGGAGAAGCAATTAAAACATGTCTGCAGTTGTTCTAACCTGCAGCTGAACCGTCAGCTAGATAGAGGTATCTAAATACTTGTTTTAGGTGTAAAAATATGTGGGTCGGGTTTTTTTTTTGTTTACTTTTGTTTTACCTTTTTTTAATATGCCCTCTTAAGTCTTGTGGAAGAAGGAAAAAATATTTTTTTTTAAATCTGATTTTCTAATAATGAAACACAACTTTCTTGAGCAAATTTGCTGGAAGTAGAGCAAGTTTTGCTACTTCTGGGTTTTGTATTGGCTATAATACAAAGTAAATGGTCAGAGAAGCTAAAAAAAGTTTTATTTTGGAAATTATTTTTTGTGATCAGCTGAAAATACCATTACTATTAAGTAGCCTCCATGTTTTACTCTTGTTTAAATGACCGCTGTTGATTGAATTGCTCTGTAGGTCGTTGATAGTTACTGCATAGGGCTCTTTAATTCTTAATGGGAAATATTGCATGTGAGGTTTTTGTACCAACTGTGGACCCACTGAATGAGGTGAGTTGCCAGAATTATCATGTTAAAGGTAGTTCTGGTAGTTCTGGCACCAAAGTTTAGCCTTTTGGCGCAACATATTCCAGTAGCTAGCGAGGAAATCAAATCTGTCAAACTTGTGTTTAAAAATGTCAGATGTGTCTTGGTTTTGGTTGTTCCTTATCTACAGCTAGTTCTTTCTGTAGTTGATAGGGATTCAGGAAGACACGTAGATGTTTTAACTGACGGTGGGTACATTACAGCTGCCTCTCAAAAATGATGGTCTGTGTCCTGCTGGCCTTGCAAAATGCACCCCAAGGACGTGGGGTTTGAAAGCCATGGATGGAGATCTTGTGCTTGTGTTTGTGTTAGCAGCTTCTGGAAGGGAGTACTGGGCTCTTATGTGGCTTTGTGGCTTAACTCTTTCTTTATGAGCACAACAGTAGATGCTTTATTAGAGACAGGCTGCAACTTCAAAAGTTTGAGCTGGAGATACCTGATAACGCTGTTCTTCTGCAGATGGTATTTGCATTGAAATGAAAATCTGCAGTGCCTGAAGTTATAATTACTTCAGATTTGGTATTGTTCCTGAATACAAGTTTTTAGTAAGATGTACACGTGTCAAAATGATTTCTTGCTGGAGTGTGCAAAATGGAACAGCTTGAAGGAAAGGCAAAAAAACCCCAAACTTTGAAGATTTTCTTATGTATAAAATTTGTGCTTATTGCATGTCAATAAATAATGAAGGTATTTTGAAAAATTAATACTCTAAGGTTTGGTAATATCTTCTCCACTGAAGCAAATGCTGGTGGAGATGCCTCTCAGCAACCCCTTTTCAATCATATTGCAAGTAAATGCATAATAATTTAAGCTTTTATTCAAATCCAAATGGTTTAATTTTGTTCTCGGAAGTACTAGATTGTTACTACCTGATAACGTGATACTTGCTACGTGCTGGCCGTAACTTCTGAGGATGTTTTCAGTTGTTGAAAGCAATTACTACTTTTAGGTTGTATTAATAACAAAGACTCAAGTGATCGAAAGATGTAGAGAATTCCTACTTAAACTGAAATTATTTCAGTGTGGATTTCATAATATGGATTTTAATAAAGTTATGTGTATTTTTTCCTCTGTTACAATGGAGCATCTTCCAGAAATTACATGATGACCATGATCTTTGTTCTTTAAAGCACATTACTGGAAGCATCTCTGGAAACGTACTCTTTCTTGCAAAGTGGACTCTTTCTTAAATGTGGTATTCCTAAAAGGTAAATCAAGAGAAACAAATAGCGATTTTTTAACAAGGTATCTCATACGAAGAAGGATGCCCTAATTTGAGGCTTTGCTGTCAGAAATGCATCTGTCTTTGGAGGGGCAAACTTCAGTGGGCAGTTTCACTGGGAGGAAGGAGATGTAGCCAATGCTGAAATGCCCACAGGGAACCACAGGAATTTTAAAGCTCAGTGGAGAAACAGAGCAAGAGAGAATCCTCTAACAGCAATTTTGCTAGATTAGTCCCTTGATAAAGAGGTGTTCCTGGGGAAGGGTTCCTGGGGAAGCTATCAAAAGTAGCCTAATACTCCTGGTTCTGGTGACTGACTTGAAGGATTTGCTGTGAAAGGTGCATTTGGGAAGGAGCTGTCTATGGGAACATGTCTTACCACCCTATTTAGGGAAAGCAAGTGGAGCTGCTTCTCCTCAGATGAGCAAGGTTTTGGTGGGAGTTTGGGTGGAGGGATGTTGCTTTTGAGGAAAAAGAGGCAGAAAAAGGCACCAAAATCTGTAGCCTGCGATGGAGTCGTCTTGTTTGCAGTGTGAAATGGAAAGAACCTTTATTTAACTTTCAGAGCCAAACCTTAGGCTTTGGATTTGGTGCCCGGAGAAGAAAGAAAATAAAATCAAACGCATTTACTAGGCTGAACAAATTTGATAAGGACATAAGCGGGTCCTAAGGCCAGTGCTCAGCAATGTTTCTGCTTCCGTCTGCTTTGGGATAGGATCGTGTTTTGGCTTGAACAATTCGTTGGCTGAATAAAAGGTGCTCGCGGTGGCTGGCTGGATGCTAAGCCCTGGGCGAGGATTCCCTGTGGGACAGGGGAAAAAGCTTGTACAGCTCTGCAAGGACCTTGTGCAGGGTCTCTGCAGAGACAGGAGTAGTGATGGGGGGGGCTTATGTTACAGAGGGGAGAGATGAAGATTGCTTAATATGCAAATATATATTTGTAACATCTACACCATTTTTGTAATAAAAATACTTGCTTTTTGCTCAATTAAGTATTGTTTAAAGGCTTTGTTTTTTACTTTATTTTTTTTTCTGGGGGTGGGAGGAGGGAGTGAGGACAGGCAATTTTAACTGGCCTGACAATATGATCCCTTCAGATGCCTGCTGCTTATTTATATCTGTTTTTTTCCTGTATTTAAATTACTTCGGCATTGAGCGAGTTGTTTACTGCCTTCCCCGCAACGCTGCGCTCAGCTCTAATCCCCAGCATATTTCTGTACATATTTCTGTCCTCTAAACACATGCCTGTTTACTTTCGTTTCACTGCCGTTTTGACTGTTCCCCTCGCCTGGTGCCAGGGGGTATCGGCAGCGACAAGCAACAAGCTTGGAGATGGTGGCAGCTTGACCCCGTGCGCTGCTCGTGTTTTCCTGTGTTTTTCTCCTTTGCCTTCCCTCTGGAATACTTGATAAATAATCATAAAATGTCTTCCAGAAGCAAAGAGGCCAACTGGGGAGCACTCTGCAAGAGGGCTGGGCACACGAGCATATGTTCCAGTGATTCTCTTCATTACTTTATGGTTAAAGACCCAATTTAGCATTGAGTTAGTGCTTCTTTACTGCCGTATATGGGATAAAAGCAAAAAATCCTTTCGGTCTTTTTGAGCTGTGAGGTTTTATTTGCTTGCAAACTGCTCCGAATATATGACAAAACCTCCTTAAAAGAATAATCCCCCGTGTGCCGTGGCTGCTCCGTTTTTAGCACCACGAAGGCGCGGGTAGTTTGAGACCTTGCACCCTGAGCACCCCAGCGCTCTTGGTGCTCGCCCAGCTGCAAAGGCCCCGAATTGCTACCCCAGAAGGAGCCGCCGGGCTTCACAGGCCACATCTGCCGCTGAACTTTGTGCCGTTTGCCTTTCCCCCCCTGTTCTCCCCCCGTTTTACTAGAAGAAAGGTCTGTTTGTTGGCCGCCGGCGCGGGGCGGCGCAGGAATGTGGTGCACGCGGAGCCCGCGCAGCATTTCCTGCCCCGCTGCCATTCCAAACCTCTGCCTGGGACCCGCTCCAGCGGCTGCGCTCCCCGCGCGCAAAGCCAAGCCCTTTGCTTCTGAAACGCCTCGGGTTTTGTAGAAAGCGCATCTTTAAACGCGAGTCGTTGGCGTGCTCTTGTTTTAGATGTGTCAGGTCCTCCGTGTTCTCCGTGCTATTCACGGGTTGCAGCTGAGGCAAACTGTTGAGCTGTTACTGAAGCGCTATCCCTGCCGAGAGGTGACTTGATAGCAGCACTAAATATGTTTATTTTATAGTGTAACACGTCCCATAGCGTTTCCTGTGTCCTTTGTGGATATCTCTGTTTCCCTTCTAGCTGAAAATGGTAGAACTTTTCTGCTGCCTGTTATTTTTGCATTCTCCGCCCTCCTCCTTGTCTGTTGCCCTTAATGGTTTTAAAGCATCACCCTTGCAGTGCATGAATCGTGCTCAGAAGCAAAGCATTTTATTTTGCTATGGCAAAATAAAAAAGACATTCTGAGCCTTGATACAGGTTAACCTTTACATTCAGGGAGTCGAACTGTGAGCCCTTGGTACTGTATGTCAGCACATGAAGATCCGTGCTGATACCTCCACATTTCAGTCCTTTAGACACCCAGATCATTGCTGCTCCTTGGGGCTGGAGATGGTCCCAGCTTAGTCCCATCAACCTGGCCTTAACAAGTTAACTCCAATCTCTGCGTTATTAAAGGAGCCAGCAGCCTCCTTCCATTCCTGTTGGAATTTATTAGAAGTTTTGAGCCTTTTTGTGGTTGGTCACCAAGCCTTGTCAGTCAAAAATATCAGTGAACTGTCTTGAATAG
>JAVCKT010097973.1:0-11156 GCA_032273925.1 Rhynchotus rufescens
TCTTTCCACTGAGCTCTGCAAGATGAGCAGAGTTTGCTCACATGTTTGCATGTTCTCTTGTTTTTTCACCTGGTTTTTACTCTGTCCAGCAACCAAAGGTGGGTTTTAGGTGGCCAGGGCACATTCAGTCCCTTTTTAGCCTCTGCCATTGAGTCTCAGGCCTCTGCCAGGGCAGAGGGTTTCTGTTTTGCATCCACAGCCACCTTTCCTTCCCTGTGATGCCAACTCCCTGGACACTGCAGCTCTAGGGCCACTTTTCATCTCGCAAAACCATGGCTTGCTCTCTTGGGCTAATGTCCAAGGGATGTTCCATGGTAAGGGCACATGGAGCTGCTCCATGCTCCCTTGTGACCCAACGTTTCTAGATATTCTTTTAAATCACACTAAAGAGGTGGATTTGAGCAAGTTCCAGTCATCCATCCTATTGTCATGTAAAAAGAAAAAGCCCAATAAGTCCCTCAAGGGAGTCTCTAAGTGTGTCTTGCAAAAGAGAGGTGACCAAATTCGCTAAGTGCACCTGAAAATGCCACCTATAGACAGCTATGAGGATCATACATGGTGCCTCAGACCAGCTCGCGAGCCAAGGAAATTTGCCCAAATTTCACCTGGATGAGAGAAACTTTGACTCTGAGATGCGATTACTGGAGGGAAGAAGAGAGGCTGGTGGGGTAATAGCTGAGGGTCAGCAGGAGGCATTAAGATATTATGAATCAAACATCATTGCACAACCATCGAGGCACTTTTTATTGAAACTGTAATTGCTTGATCCAACTTGTGCCCTGGGGAGCATAAAGAAAAGCAAGGAGTACCAAGGTCACTGCAGACAGAAAATCAATGCAGGGAATGAATGGTAATGTGGGTTTTTTTTTCTAGATTCATAGAGGGAAACTGTGGGGCTCTCATACTGGCTTTTCCAGAGAGGCGAAGTATCCACAGACTTGCTCTAGCAAAGTGCAAAGCACAGTTTTAACTTGACATTTTTAACTTTCAACATCGAAGCCTTCCTCTTCTTGACTGTGACTAGAGCAGGTTCGAGCATCCCGATCATTATATTCCATAATTACATATTTATATGGAATATAATGATCAGCATCGATCATTATATTCCATATATGCAAAGAGAAGGATCCATTTCTCTGGGGCATCTGCTCTCTAGCAAAACAATTCAATGTTTTCCATCTTTTTTGCAATGAAATTCCATGTTTCTGGCCTCTCTGAGGGGTCTCCTCAGGAATTTCACCACTTGGTTCACGAGTCTAGCAAGGCACAAAGCCAGAAAATCAACACTACACTCTACCCGAAGCTTTCCTAAAGTGGAAGGCTTCTTACACATGACTTTCCTCTACATATATCACAATATGCCACTAGCCACAAAAATCTGTGTTTGTTTTTGTTTATTTTGACAGTACAGTTGACATCTGATTTGTGATCCACTGCAGCTGATAGTTTCAACCTCTCTATCACACTCTGCCTTCACCTTTCTGAACCCGGATCCTATTAATTTCCTGTATTTTTCCAGTTTGACAAGATATCTTTGAATGCCAATTCCAGCATGCAAAAACAATTTAGCCACGCACAAGTTATGGACATAGGACTTGGACTTAGTACTTAGTTATGGACATAGGACTTATGGACTTGGACAGAAAAGCACATGCAGGAGTATGAATGGAAATGCGTGTAGAAGCAGTACTAAAAAAATAACTTCTTTAGAGGCAAACAGTCTTCCATGTGATCTTGCACTGAGTATTATTACACAAGTTTCCTACTTCATCAGTATGGGATCTTAAGGGCTCCTAGCACAAGGGTTGCACTGAGGTGTGTTCATTTACCACTGCAGAAGTCCTCAAAACCTGCAGCACCTCTGCAGGCTTCCTGGGGGGACATCTCCACTCCTGCAAATGCAGAAGAGGGACATGATGTTCATAGCAATTGGGGCTCTGATTCTGCTCACGTGACTTTCTGCCTAATGCATCCATACAGCTTTTAAGGCAAGGACATCTCCCCAAACTTGGATGCTACTAGGTTCCAGACCCACACTGGGCAATAATGGGCTGAAAAGGTTCCTCCAAAAGCAGCCCAAGGTCATCAAGCTAAGGAGAGCCTCAAAGAGGTGAGGCACCTCTCCTGGGATGTCATCTGCTGGCAAGGTGCAAGGCTCACAAGCAATGAAACCACTCCCTGTCTTGCTGTGCTGAGCTTTGCTTAATATTGCTGCACCCAACACCCTCATCAATCCCAGAGAGACAGGGCTTAGTTTGAAGTGTCTGCACTAGGCGAGGGGCAGAGAGGAGCCAGAACCACGGGGTTGGATCCGTGCTGGTGCCCTAGCAGACACGGCTGCTTCCAGAGCAACCACAACCTTAGCATCAAGGCGCGTGCAGGGAGTGTTTACTCCACGCCATGGAACAGACAGCACCTCTTGCCTGTGTCCCAGCTGCTTGGGGAGTTGCCGTCTGCAGGAAGCCTCCTCGGTGGCACCGCGCTGTCCCCTCCTCCATTCCAGGCCGCTGTGTCCCCTCTCCCTCTGGCCACTCGCCAGCACAAAGCGTCTGGGCGCAGCTCAGCTCTCAGAGAAGCTCGGCACAAGTTGCCATAGCTACTCGCCGACTCCGTGCTGAGCTCTGCTGCTCGGCTGCGGCGCGCGCCGTTACCTCCCCGACACGCAGCGTCTCTGCCAGCTATCGGCCCCGTGCAAATCTAACCCTCAGCAGCATCCTGCATTGGGTTTCCAGCACTACCTACACCTCTTTGCTCTTATTTTTCCTGCTCTTTGCTCTTATTTTTCATGCCTGTTTTTGCTTCCCTGGAGCGATCAGCCTTCATAGGAGGGATATCGGTCTCAGACTGGGCAACCTCAGATCCCCGCCTTGTTTTCCCCATCTCTCACACCTTCCACACATCCATTTTATACTCAAAGAAAGCACAATGTGTCATCTAATCACCCGTTCGCCCTGCATCTCATTCTCCCCTTCGCTAGTTTTACTCACTCCAACAGACAGAGATGCCACTCAATCCCACCAGTAGTAGCAGGCAGCTCAGGCTTGCAAAAGTGTTTGCAAAACACTGAGCTTCTTATAGGCCCCACTCCAAGGGCTCAGGGTTTCGAGCTCCACAGTCAAAATAGATGAGAAAAGAGAGTTTCCATCTCCAAAATGAAATGGCACCTTCAGGGCACCTGCAGCTTCTCCTCCAAGTGCTCCCTGGTGAAAGGCTGGAGCCACGGAGATCCTGCATCATCCCCAATAACTTCTCCCCTTGCCCTTCATTCCATACCTAGACACAAAACTGAGGCTTCTTCACTGATATGCACTGACCTGGCCGGCTTCAGCCTTTTTAAAACCAATCTGTAGCTGGTTTAAATGAATTTCTGACCGATCTAGAACTAACCATAAGCTTATACTCTCTAAGAAGGTTACTCATCTTTGTTTTGGGAGAAAAATGTTGGATCCCCTCTTCTGGGAGATTAGCTCTCTACCAATCTTTCCCTCTGCGTGTGTGGTCTAAGCCATCTGTAGCTTGATTAATGGGAAAGAATCGAGAGAAAAAAGACAAAGCGGAGGATGGCATTAATATTGGATAATTAATCCCCTAAAAAGGAATTTCAGATAAACATCATTTATTTGACAATTAACTCTTTTACCCAGGAGTCTCACAACAGGCAGGCAGCTTACCCTCCTGGTACCCTCACGAATAGCTCTATTGATTTAAATAGCAGAAAATCTGGCCCCTCTATGTCTCTGCTGTGACTAGATATGAGGACTGCTCCCATCCAGAGGAGATAACATTGCAATTAACAATGCAATTAACACAGCTCCAGAAGCCTTTGCCCCCCCTCCAAAAAGGCCATTGTCCTCTGCACACACCCCTCGTTTCTTCCTCTTTGGAGCTAGAGGGGCAGCAAAATACATCTGAGCAGATGCACACACCTTCAGCCCTCTTAAAAGTAGTAAGAGAAAAGCAGCAGCAAAAGAGCACAGCAAGGACAACCTTGCAAGGCATTTCAGTGAGGAAGTTCTGGATGGTTTCCAAGAAAACACCTGCAAGGTTGCATGGATGCAAGTGCTAATTGTTGTGGGATGGATGGAGCGGTGCAGGCAAAGCCCACCTGCATCCTGGACCTGCTGTGAAATGTGTTTGCATCCCTGCTCCCTGCACGGCACTTCCCAGCACGAGCCGCTCCATTGGACATCACTGGGCACTCAGGGAGCACCAGCTCCAGCCCTCTCTCCAGGGCATCTTTCCATGTGGCTGGCATCTTCATGGAGAGGGACAACTGTCCCTATCCCCGCCCATGGGACTATGACAGGGGCAGCAGTGATTTTTACCACTGCATCCAGCCCCTTTATTGCACAGCACAAACGTTCTGTGCTTCTGCACACTCACCCTTTTTGCAGAGTGCTGCAGGGTCTTTTCAGGTGAAGGCACCATTTAAGCAAAAGGAGCTATTATTAGAACACAAAATGTATTCCCTATACAATAGTGATGATGTTGGACTTGAGGAGGAGAGAAGAGTTAGGCATTAAAACAGTAACTTGGTTCAGAGCCCTTTGCACGCGCTCATAAAGGACATCAGAAGGATATCCAAAACACTGAGCTATAAGTCAAGTAAACCCCCCCTAAGACTTTCTTTCCACTCTTTGCTGTCACTGCATCAGGAAGACATCCATAGACATCCATAATTCTGGACCAGGGCAGCAAGGCCTATCTGAACATCAGCCCCATAGCTGCAGATATATTGGGCTAAAAGCAAAGAAAAGCAAGATTGATGTTAGACAGAGTGCAGAAATACTTAGAAAGTGAAGGCTTGTTTGGCTGGTGGGAGACAGGAAAAGCGAAGGTCATGCTCTGAACATGACACAAGACAAATTTATAGTGGTTGTCCATGATTTACTTGGCAAAGGGAGGTGCAGGGGAGTCCTGCCATCTAAATTAGCTGATCCATCTCCTCTTATCTTTATTTATTGCTTGTGTTACAGCCTTGAAGCTGCCAGGTGTAACTGGGGTCTCTTGTCTGCCTCTGCCGCTGCATCTGGGAAAAACGAGTCTCTGCCCAAGAAGCTGCGGGTCCAAGTAGACAAAGCAATTGCTGGGAGGGGAGGAGGGATGTTTTACACATCCTCTGCAGGACACCTGACGTTGCAGACAAAGGAAACGGGAAAATCTATCTGGATTTCTGCAGAGCATTTGATAGAGGGCCACGTGGGAAATTATTAATTAAGGTAGCGTGACATGGAGCTGGAAGTGGGGTGAGAGAAACGAAAATGCTGGGTGCTGAAGGGCTGAGCTGTGGGCTGCAAGCTGGTTAGCAGTGTTTAACATTTTTAAGGTTGACTCTGGCACAGAAAGTAGGACAAGGCTGATGAGATCTGCAAATGGCACAAAGTTGTAAGCACAGTCAACACATAGGAGGATGGGGTATCACAGCGGAAGGCAGGGATTGACCTTGACCATGGAAATCTGTTTGGATGAAGTGGAAAGTACGACAGCTATTCCCCTATTTGTGTAGGTGCTCCAAGTACAACAAAAGGATCCCTTGCTCTGCTCCAGCTTAATCTGGTTTCAGCTGGGAGGGATAAAACCCCCAAGACTCAGGAACAATTCTTCCTGGAAAAAGCTACTGCAGTTATTACATACTCATACAACAGGTCCTTGTGTTACAGGGACACCAGGCAGAGTCACAGCTTCTCTTGCTGCAGCTAAAAGTACATATCAGGTAACTGCTGAGCACTTAGTCCTTAGCTAAAGCTTCCAAACACCTTTTTGAACATCCTTTTCTGGATGGAAGAAAACTTCCTGCACCTTTTCCTTTCCTTGCAGCAGAGAGCAAAACTGGATCTATTTACCTATATATGTTACTTTAATAACACTAACAATCAAAAAAAAAGAGTTGGTAACTACAACTGAACCTGTAAATTAGCAAGCCTAGGGCTGTTTTCTTACACTGAAGACTAGAACAGTCCTTGTTCAAAATACTTGACTCTCTGAATCCCCAAGACAAGGTGGTTCCACCCAATGTATTTGTCGTTATCATATCTGTTCCAGAACCAAGTCTGTGAGGTGCTAGGGACCATCTGAACAATCCATCGTGTCCTCAACACTGCTTGATCTGCTGATATAGATTCACCCTATGGATCTGACCAGAAATCTCAGATGACAATGGAAAATTTCACAGTGACAGGCAGAGCAGATAACGCTGGCATCTATCCAGCTGAGTGTCAGTTGCTTATTCCACCGTGAAGAAAAAAGAATTAGGTGCTTAAAAAAAAAAAATCTAATTTGCAGGAAAGATTCTGCACTGCTATCAAACAGTTTCAATAAGGATCCATAATCTAGTCATATGAGTGTAAACCCAGGAGATTTCACTAATTCTGCTCTAGACAGTAGCTGAATGTCAAATCAACCTCCTGCTTGACAGAAGCAGCATCACCAGGTATCTCAGCAAGGTTGGATCAATCTCCCACTGGAGATTTTCAGGGATGGTTTCAATATGCACTTTCCTGGCATAAAAAGGATGGGGATGTGGATTAGACCATCTTGGAGGTCCTTCCTGCCCCACATTTCCATGATATTCACAATGGAAAATGAATTCACCACCCTCGTGCAGCCTGTCCCACCGCTCACGCATGCATGTGCTGCAAACATCCCTCGCAGAATGAGTTACTCTTTCTCCAAGAAATACACACAGAATCACCAGCTCTGAGTCATTCATCTCTACAGCTACTACAAATTCCCACTTGCTCCACATCTCTACTACCTCCAGGGCTTGAGCTGAATGACAGAACATTAGCAACAGGCATTTCATTAAGACCAGATGCAGGCCAAAGTTTTCCAGTGAAGCCTCTCTGGTTTTGCCTCCTCTGATAGGAAATGGCTGTGGCCAAAGTGATTTTCTTGGTTGAAAAGTAGTCACTCAGCAAACAAACCTTTTGAATAAAGAATTTCAAAATTATGTTTCCTAGCACTACTTCTCTGGGGAAAATTAATCCCATCATTACTCATTCAGACAGCAAAAAGGGTGTATAATCCTCACCTTGTTTTTTACCTATCTCAAAAAAAACTGAAATGAAAGGAGAAGGCAAGACAAAGAGAATCCTCTTAATAATAATAATTTCCATGATTTCCAAACAAAAGTGAAAACCATCTATTCCTTTTTTGCATTTTGGCCATGTGGTTTATTCATCTCCACTTATTCTCAGAGGGAAAAGCTCTGCCCAACTGTGCCAGGAGTTCAGGGGGATAAAAACACTTTCAAGCTCTCAAACACTAGCGTCGCCAAGGCCACCCATGTACTTACTACAGATAAAACCTGCTAGCGATGTTACCTGATCCTCTTACATGACACCGCATAACTCAACAAGAAAGGGCTCCATCCAGCAGCAGCAACTACCAAAGGGGCTGAAAACTCCCCAGGTTGGGTCCTAACCCCTAAAACTCAGCTTAGCCCCCCTGAGTTTTCCACAGCAAGCTGGGCAGCTGGGAGCCCTAAAAGGCTCCATCACTATCTGCCCTCCACAAATGCTTGTCTCTGTATGGCTGGTGACCAAAATCGTGTCTAAATCAAGGATAATCTATGAGGTGGATTACTGGATTTGGAAGTGTCAGATGCTGACTGCCAAGCAGGTTCTATCATACACGACTTGATCATCCTCAAACCAACTCACTTCCAAGAGGATGGAAAATGGATCTGTCCCCAGCTGAGAGTAAACTCTGTTCTCTGTGGCCATCCCTGCGTGGTCCCATCTTTGCTTTGCATATCCTGGTGGGATATGGGAGGTAATGTCCCGCTATCCCACACAGGATCTCCAACACTCGCTTGCCTCAGTACAAAGAGGATTTAAAGAGGAATTCCTTTAAATTTAATTCCCCTTTAGCAGGCTCCCCTGGTGACCTTGGGCTCGCTGCATCTCCCAGGCTGTGTTTCCACACCTGTAAATAACACTCGCTGGCTTCACGGGCACAGAGAGGGTGCAGAAACCTTCATCAGCTTGGGTTTCGCTGGGGAATCGTTTCCCCTTCCCTAGGACATCACATTACGCTGATCTGCAGTGGTGGCTGTAAGGAAATCCACCCCTTCCCCGTGGCCTGCAGCTGGAATTCGCCAGGAGCTTTCCCTGGAGCACAAGAGCAGCAAAGGGCATGGAAGAGAAGCCCCACGTTGGGCATCCCTTGGTAGATGGCACCTAGGAGATAATTTTGGCAGACGGATTGACATCAGCAAACAGGACTTCCCTCCTTGCTAGGGATGCTCCATGGGAACATCACCCAGGGAGTGCTTTTCAGGCTACGCTAGGTGCTGTGAGCACCTTTACTGGGAAAAGGGGTTCCCATCCTGGGATTTAGGGACCCTAAACCTTGTCCTAGGGTTTTAGGTTCTACTATAAACCGGGTTTATAGATTTTCTTCACCTGGCCTCACAAAAGCTGAGTTCTTCATTGGCAGAATCTCCACCTCAGCCCTCATCTCTTTTTATGCAGTGGTTAATTTAAACCTAAATCAGTATTTTAGGTGTAAAAAAAAAAATGATACTTTGAGCAGATGTCCTTGGGTGGACAGAGCCATCACAGTTCAGCTGCTCAGGTAGCTGGGCAAGCTCTATTCCTCTTCCATGTCACAGGGCAAGGTGGGGACTAAATACACCCAGCAGGGACTCCTGTGAGCAGAAAGGTTTTCTGTAATAACAGGGACATGGAAAAATTGGCTCTTAAAACAGCCCAAACAATAAGTAACCTTTTAAAGATGCTTAATTTGAACGGAAAATGAGAACAATTAGGCAGAACATCACTCAGGCATTAATGAAGAGGTGCTTATGTTTCAGGGCTCAGCGCTAGAGCAAACACTTCTCTTACAATATGCTGCGCCAAAGGGAAACATGGAAGCGAGAGGGCAGACAAGGACGCGTGGGAAAGAGAAACCCTCACACACTGAAGCTCTCCTGGAAGGAGAGGAGCCTGATGGGGAAGACCTGAGGCCTTTGAGTTCCTCTTGCTTTTAATATCTGCAGTGAGGAGGCCGAAAATCACAGGTCAGATGCTGCTGAGAAGGGTCCAGGATGGGAAAAGCGGGAAAATTTAGAGAGGAAAGGAGCTTTCTGAGCGTGGGGTTTCACTGCAGCTGGTGGATCACAACCTGTGCTGAGAGGTTGGATGGAGGTTGTCCTCTGGCTGTGTCACAGTCCCCATCCCTTTGGATTTAGCCCTGTGCCACAGTCCCATCCCTTCAAATTTAACCCTATCGGAGCCAGCAGCAGTGCAGGGACCCCTGCCGATCCCTCCTGGAAAGGCGAAATGACTGGAGAAAAAAAACCCTGGGTAAAGATCCCTGCTTTCCACGGCAGATTAAAGGATTGTGCAACGCTTTTTTGGAAAACTCAGCCCTTTTGGGGAGCATCTTCCCCTGCTCTCCACCTCCTCTGCCCTTGCCAAAGAGACACCCTGAGAAATCACAGGCTGCTTTGTCACGTCTCAGATGAGAGTCTGCAGCGTCCCCTCTTAAAGCCAAATCAGCCCCAAACTCGAGAAAAATAAAATAAAACACAATAAAACAAATCCAAGACGTGACGGGGGTGGGTTCTCCCTTGTATCATTACGGGGACTCAAAGCAACCCCCCCACAAACACCCCCAAACCTTCTCGCTGCTTAAAGCGCTTCCCACCCAACCTGGAGACGGGGGGAGAGGAGACGGCCACCAGCTCCCCACACCGGCAGCGAAAGCTCTGGAAAACGCAAGCGGCTTCACGTGGGGCAGAGGTTTTTGCGATCCCTTATTTTTGGTGGGGGGGATGGAATCCGGGCTCCTCTTGGCAGCCGTTGTGGGAGGAGGGGAATGATGGAGGGGGGGGCTGGGGATAGTGGGACATTCCGGATCCCGACATGGCAGCATCCCAAAGCCGCCCCACCCAAGGGGGCTGGACCCGCATCCCGCTTTGTCTCCGATTCCACCCAGGTTGGGGGAAAAAATAAATAACATAAAGGACGAATTGGACCTGGGTCTGCCCGTGTTTAGGGAGGCCCTGGAGGCTGCAGGTGCCTGCAAACCTACCGGCAACGTCCCTAAATGCACCCAGGGAAGAGGAAAAACATCGATCTGTGCAGATAAACCTGCAACGCAGCCCCAAAGTACAGAGAGGACACAGGAGAGGTGGGGCCGGGGCGGAAATTTCCAGGCTCCTACGGTGATAGGAAGCCTCCGAGATGGCATCTCTGGGCTGGTGGGACTCCTGCTGTGGTGCAATGCCCAGGGGACGGCGGGATGGTGGGATGGGGTGGGATGGGATGGGATGGGATGGGATGGGATGGGATGGGATGGGACGGGACGGGACCGGACAGTCCAACCACTGTGATCAGGTGCTCTGGAGATGGAAGATGAGGAGATGGATGGGGTGGGAAAGGAGAAGAGGGTGCCTGAGGATGAAGGATGGGTGATGGATGGATGGATGGAGAGCAGGTTGGTGACAGGGAGGTTCATGGTGGCGGTGGTTTTGGTGCTGATGGAGGTTTCGGTGCTGATGGATGGCGGCGATGGCCGTGTGGACGGCGGAGGCGGCGGTGGCTGCCCACGGGACGTCACCTCACCTGTAGGACGAGCTGACGCCGGCCGCCACCTCCTGCTTGATCTGCCTGTTGAGGGCATCCACGGCCGCCCGGCCCTTGTCGGGCCCGCCGGCCGCCTCGGGGGCCTTGGCGCGGCCCTCGCCGCTCCGGGCCGCCTCCTCGGGCGCCTCGGCCTCGCCGTGGCTCCTCTCGGCGCCCGGCGTCGCCTTCCTGCGCCCGTCCAGGGCGGCCGGGGCGGGCGACGGGCCCGGCTTGGGGATCCAGGGGTGGTCGCCGCGCTTGGGGATGGGCCAGGCGCGGAAATCCTTCTGGTACTGGGTCTCCTTCTCGAAAGGGGTGTCCGAGGGCTGGTACTCGCTCTTGGGCTTGCAGCTCGGCTCGGGCCGCTGCACCTTCCAGGGCTTGTAGTCGTGGCGCATCACGGAGTCGGCGGGCGGCGAGGCATGCGGGGCCGGCGCGGGGCTGCTGCCCCGCTCCCGCTGCTCCCGCTCGCGCTCCCGCTCCGGCGCGGCCGCCTCGCCGCCCGGCTGCGTCTCCACGGGCCGCGGCGGCGGCTGCTGCTCGGTGGCCTCCGAGTACTTGGCGAAGACGAGCGGCACGGCGATG
>JAVCKT010097974.1:0-11155 GCA_032273925.1 Rhynchotus rufescens
TGGCACAAAAATGCCAAAATGCCACAAAGATGGCTGGATGGCCGGGACACGGGATGTACACGGAGAGGCCAAGGGAGCGGAGTTCACCCAGCACCTGGGGAAGGTTTATGGGGGAATCTAATCCCAGCTTCCATCACCTAGGCAGTGATTACGGAGAAGATGGAGTCAAGCTCTTCTCAAAGGTGCATAGAAAAAGAGGAAACAGCCACAGACTTCAGCACAGGAATTCCAACTAGATATATGGAAGCAATTCTTCCCCCTGAGGATGGTGAAGCACAGGAACTCTCGCACCAAGGAGTTGTGAGATTCCCACCTGGAGCCAAGTTTGGAGCTAGCCAGGTTTTGAGCACAGGCTTAGATGCTATAACTTCCCATGGTCCTTCCAACCTATATTACTCCTAATACACACCTAAGAAACCTCAATAGTCTCTTATACAAAGATGTGTTTCTTACAAAAGAAAATTAGAAGATAGTTTCTGTCCTTGACAGTTTACGAGTAAATTTTCCACAGAATTCAGAATCCAGAGAGTGAATAAGTGCAAAGAGGCTAACAGGAACTTCAGCAGCCTCCAGGGGACTGGTGGCACATAAAAACCAATGGAACCTGCAGCCTGGCACATTGCCTGAACTGCATTGAACAGCCATGGCCAATATTAGTAATGGAAAAGTCTCCTAGTTTCACAGCACTTTGATCTGGGAAAAGCATTCAGCAAAGATGTCATCAGATATGAATATAAATTAAATACCAAGCAGGTATTTGTCACATCCCTGCCACATGCCTTTGACTCACGCTGGATTTGTGCTTTTGCTCTAGCACAAAAAGGTCTGTAATACCTGGAGATTTTGAAACAACAAACAAAAAAATCACTTCTGTGAACTTGCCTGCTGTTTCATCTTTGCTTCAGAAAGCAAAGGAACACAGGAATTTGCTTTTAGACCAGTACCTCAGCTGAAACAATTCACCCCAGGCAGGCCATTGAATTATTCTCACTTTCCCACTTTGAAACAGTGACAACTAAAACAGTTCAGCTGGGCGACTTGCTTCCATTAACACTGGTCACTTGCCACACACAGTGTATATCCATGAATATTTGGGAAATATGAATGTGAAAATGAATGCTTCCCATATGGTACTTTTAATTGTGTATCTTCTCTTCCTTGGGCTCACCTGTACACTTGCTGCCTGTGAGAGTGAGCACCTGAAGGAAACAAACACCAAACTAGCCGGCTGCCAATAGAGATAGAGGCTGTAAGCGGCAGGCACTGCTTTTGGCACAGGCTATGGCAATAAGAGCTGGTATTAAGAAGGGTACTTGCACATAAAGAGTACTAATGACTTCCAGAGCCTCTGACCCTGAGCTTCATCACAGTAGGAAGTCAAATATAATCAAGACAGACAGGAAGAGCTTTCATTGAGCACTGTCATGAAAGTAATGTGATAACAGGTACCTGGGAAAAATGGATTTTCAATACTTTTGAAATAAAACTGTAAATAGCTAATCTTTTTCCTGTGTATTTCCTTAAGAAATCAGTTTAAGGGATTTATAATTTTACTTTAATTTTCTTTCTGTAATATAGTTGATGATCTGTCTTGCTCATGCTGACTATCTCAGCATGTCATTCAGCACTTACCATTTTTATTAATTCTAACATGTTCATGGGAGCATTACAAACTTTTATATGGGTTTTTTGTTTTAATTTAATCTAAAGAGTAAGTATATCTGCAATGAAAGAGGAGGATTTCAATGAAGCAATTATTTTATCTTTGAACTAGTCTACCAAGTTAGGTTCTTCTCCAACAGTTGTGCAACCAGTCCAGCTGAGCTTCTTGTTGCATACAAAGCAATCCAGTATCTCATTCACCTTAGCTTTCCGCTGTTATTCTTAAAGAACAGAGTATTTTTGAAATTCAGTTGAAAATCTATCCTGTGTATATTCCAGATGATGTACGCTAATCTTTTATATCTCATCCTGGTCCTTTGAGGTTTTCCAAGGACTGTGTTTTACCCTCTAGCACATGCACTGTTTTTACTGGAACTTGCCAAGTTGCTACCCAAATACCCCATATACTGAAATTCATGCAGAAAATACTGTACTTGTATGAGAAACAAAAGCACGAAAAGAAACAAACCCACAGGCTGTCTGCAACAGGCTAGCAGTACAATTCCCAAAGCAAATGAAAGGCTAGAGATAGCAGTAATGGATGTGATTAATTTATCTTCTAATGTAAAGCAAAACATGACAGCATCAGGTCATCTTTAGACTTAATTCTAAGGTCAGTGTATTGCATTTTTTTTTGTAATCACCAAATTTCTGCTCAATATAACTGACATTGCAAAACAACATTTGCAAACTGCTAGAAGTGACATGTACTCCAGCCTTATTCTGAAACTCGGACAACAAGAGGTTTTATCAAAAATGTTAAACTCACGATTTGCAAACTAGAGTTCACTAGTAGAATTCCTAGGAACTGACTATTAACTATCAAAGAAACTGTCAACAGCAAAAAAGGAGAATTCATACAAGCAAATGAACACAAGGTAAGAGATGGATCTAGGTATTTTTTGACTCTCACTCTCCTTGTTTCTTAACACTTTCCTTCAGTATTCTGTTTTTAAAGATAAACACAGTACATGGCAAATAAAAACCTTTAAGACTTTTTCAAAAAGCTCAACTGCAATTTAGGAAGTTTCTCATTAAGCTCATTAAGATCTTGTGAGGAAAGCAAAATTAAAAGTTATCCTTGCAGCAGGAGTTTAAGAAAAACAGTGAATTCTGTGTCAAAGCTTATTTGTCACAGTAACTCCTCACCTGCTTCAGACACAGCTTAGGTATTAGAGATGATGCAGTGCGCTATCCAAACAGAAGGCCAGATCTGCTGCATTCAGTAAAAGCTGTTTCCTAGACTCATATACCCTTACCTCTCCCAGAGGAAAATTTAAGTTTGAAGTGGGTTTTTCTTTTGCAGTTAAGACCGATTCATTAGCTTCCTTGCTTTAACCTAGTAGATGCAGCTTTTTCAGCAGCTACAGGAAAACCTAAGCCCTAAAACAAATAACAAATCCAAGGGGCTGCACACACAAAACCCTCATTAAGTCATAAATTTTACAAGTTAATAGTTTAAAATTTCACATCCCCACTGGGTCACGGAGCTTGATAAGCCTTCCCCTTGCGGATGTGATAGCAGGGGTGAGAAGGGAGCAGAGACAGAGCAGAACGAGGGCGAGAGGAGGCCGCTGCGACTCGGCGCTCTGGCCGAGCGGCTGGGGCCGATGGCGGCGCGTTCAGGGCCCGCGCACGCGGCTTCTCGCCCGGGGCAGAGGATGCCGAAGCAGAGAGTCTAACAGCACCCGTGCCCTGCTCTGCCACGCCAGGCACAGAACAGGCAGCCAAACTCAGACAGACGAGCTGCTGACTTTCCCCAAGCTCAGGAAGCTTCCTATGGCTTATTTGGAAAGCTGCTTAGTGGCCAACTTGCAAAGTGCTCTTTATGTCTAGCCAGGCACAACTAGGTGAGGTAAGCTAAAATACTTGGGGAAAAAAAATGTTTTCATATGGCAGAATTTACTTTATTCTAAAACATAAAGATATATGACAACTGGTTTTCCCTATGTGGTTTATGGGTTTATATAATATTTCACCAAGAGTCTCAACGCTTCCTTTTATTCTTAGCCTAATTCTGCCTCTGGTGCTTGAAATCGGACACTGAAGGGGACTGGTTTACTGGCCCCGCATTCCTCAGCTCCTCCCTCTAGAGGGGCATTAAATGAGCAGCCTGTCATAGCCCTGAGCACCCCACAAGGCCTCGGGGCCCCTCGCCCACTCTGGTGGAAACCTTCTCCTCACAAGTCTCAGGGACGGCGCCTCAGCAGGTCCCCTTGCCCTGGGGAGCAGCTTCAAGTTCGCTGGTTAAAAACCACATAGTCCCCTCAAAGAAAAGAATTACTTCCAAGTTTCTCACCAACTTATTTTACTCTTTGCTAAGCTTACAGCAAAAACATTCCTGCTCCCCAGGGCTGCAAGAATAAATAAGATGCCAGCCTCGCACACAGTACTGTGGAGTCCTTTCATTTGAGTTTCTTTTTCCAGCTTGATTATTTGATAACCACATTTTCCACCCTGGCTCTTCACCGATAACACCATTGAACAAAACCAGTCATAACTCTTGAGCAGTAACTGAGCAGCCTTCACAGTCCTGTCATGTTCCCATTCGCCACAGCAAATGGTTTGGGGACAATCAGCTTTTTGTATAACTGAAGACTTGTCTCTTATCAGTTAATCAGTGAAGTGGTGCCACATCAATAATGTCCCTGAACACGTCAGATAAGGCACACCATACCCTTATCAACACCTCCATTACACGGACTCACAAGGCTCATTGAAGCTAATGACCATTTATATTTATTTCTACTCCCTCTCCTTTTTTCTCTCTCTACCCTGGCCCTAACATTATCATTTTTCTTATTCAAAGGGACATTAGGTCTATCCTTACCCACCCCCAGCAGGGCTCCTGGATGACTCCTATCAGGTAATGCACGGGATTCAGAGCAGGGAGAAGATGGGCACATCACCCACACCTGCCACGAGCAATCAGGGACCAAGGAAACTGCTGGGTTTGCCCACGGTGTGGCTGGGGAGACCATCAGAAGGAACAACACCCTTACGTGCATGAAGTTATAAATGCAAAGCAGCAAAAAGGAACTATGAGTTACATTCTAATAAAACACAGCTGCCAAGCTCAAAGTCATTACCCTTTTTTGGGGGGAAATCCAGATGCCATAAATGTTTAAATTCAATAAGCAAAGCGGTTTTTAAAAATAAATTCTTGCTTCGTCAGGCAATTAGTTCTCAATTCCAGCTCACAATTAGCTTTCTAAAAGCATCACATTATGGAGGCCTCAGGATATACAGCATATTGATTAAGTGCTTTGACCAGTTCCTTGAATACATGTGTATCAGCTTCCACTAAAGAGAAATTACAGCGTTACAGAGAGCAGAGCTGACTCAGAGCTCACTGCTCACATCCCTGGGGCAAGTTCCTAACAGGAGAGACTTTCCTGCTAAGGAAAGGCAGGTTTTAACTCAAGCCAAAATGCCACAGGTCTCTGAATCGGTGCATCTTTGCTGTCCAGTGACACGTTCACTTCCCCACTTGACTCCAGGCACAGCTTTCAATGGCACACATAGTGCACAACCCTTCCATACCATGGAAGCATTGGCGCTTGTATCTGAATCTTGCAGATATTAAATTACAAACACAAATGAAACAAACATAATGGCTTCCATCTATTTTATGTATGAAAAGTACAGTATCTGATAATTTTCCCCAAACTAGGAAAAAACTTATATCCCATAACTCTAAATATTTAATGTGCTTTGGGGCTCATTTTAAAATAGAATCACCAACATTTAACTGAAAAAGTTCCAACTGGGAATTCACTTGGGTTTCCTACTCATCTCTCCTGGCAGGGAATCACACTGTGATATAAGTGACACTCCAGAATAGGGCAGTCGCCAAAACAGTTGTGAGAAAATTTTTAATATTTTACAGGATACTGTTTAATTTGACACCAGAAAGTCATGCACATACATCCCATAAATCAGAATAACGTTTGCCATAATACTTCTACTTTATGAAATAAGTCATCTTACTCTGCCCAAAGTTAGGCCTTTTAGTAAAATAATTCATAAAAACAATCCTATTGCAATAGACTGGGTTCTAGAGAAATATTTTAAGGAAGATGAACAATCTTTGCAGCTTCCTGTGGGACAGGAGCTCAAGTGCCCGGGCTGGACACGAGACTCCATGTACTCCAGTTGGTGACCCAGCCAGTGGGGAAGGCAGTGGTGGGGAACAACCTTCACCAGCTGCTTTTTAGGAGTGAAACTTCTACATTTTGACTTTCTCACAAGCTCCCTCTTCTGTACAATACGGCCATTTGCTAGTAAAGGTGAATATTAGTAAAAATGAGTTAATGTATCTGCATTATTTTGAAGATAAACCACACAGGAAAACCTCAAGGCAAAAATGCCAGACCTCTCGTGCCTATCTGAATCAGAAACAAGACGGCCCAGCTCACCAACCCAACACACAAAAACCCTTAGCATTCCAAGAAAATTCCAAGGTACAAGGAATCCTAAGAGGGCATATATTTTCTGGCAAAACGTTTATTTAAAAAAATAATAATAAAGATGGCATACAAAACTAAACAGAAAATAATCATTGGGAAGAAAGAAATGATCTTTGGTTTATACAGCCCTTCTCATCCAGTAAATCTCTAGACTGACAGATTCGGGGCCAAATTCACACAGAATGCCATTCTGCTCCCCACATTTGAATTACAGTGGCATGTCCTGGGACCTAAGCAAGTGAACATATGTACGTATGGGGATTTATATGAATTTCATGGGGATTTCCTCCTCTCACAATTGAGATGCAATCACCTGTGGAAAAAGTCCTTGTTAACTGGCACTTGAGCCCGTATATAACACTTGACAGCTCAGTGGTACACTTATTTTCATGCTGTTAACATGCCTTCAGTATTACATGTCTCAAAATATTTCTTCATGGATTATCACACTCCAAAAACCAGGCACAGTAACATCTTCCAGAGACATAAGGAGAAACATTCTCCACAAGAAAAATCAGGGCGTCTGTGCCAGTGCTCTAACAAAACGGGCCCCACTTGAAGTTAGGCTGCCTCAGTGTACCCTGTGGTGATGAAGGATAACCACGTACTGGGCTGCATTAGCAGGAGTGTTGCCAGCAATAACTATTCTTCCCCGCTTGCAAAGCCAAACCCAGACTAACACGTCTGGTTTCGACCCCTCTCACGCCTGCTGCACTACGAGGAAGACGGTGACACGCAGGGCAGAGGGGAGTACAACGACAGTTCCAGGGCTGGGACACAACATAGAGGCCAAGGGAGACGGGCTCACCTAGGGCAGAGCACACAGGCTGCAGCAAACACAACTCCAACTAGATAGAGGGGAAAAAAAACATCTTCATAACAAGGGCAGTGAAGCACTGGAACAGCCAGCAGAGGAGACTCCTCCCTGGAGATATTCAGAGCTCAATCAAAGAAAGCTCAGAGCAATCTGGTTTAAGTTTAAAGTTAGCCCTGCTTTTAGAAGGTGGCTGGATGAAGTGACCTTAGAGTTCCTTGAAAGCTGACTTATTCTACAATCCTTTTGCTCTGCAATATGCTCTGCAGAAACTCTTCCAAGTTTTAAACTCTTTAGCTTTGGATGGCGAGCAACCTGGCTGCAGCTCCACGGTGCTAACTGCGGATCATCTCAGGCAAGCCTGGGGTTCTTCTGAGCACCATATTGCTGTACTGTTTGGCAACAGAAACCAGTCATGTTAAACATCTTCATATGCTTACTGTATCCTACCGTCAGGGAAGAGAAAGCCTCCAATGAAAAGAAAAAAAGGTGCCATCTACACAGCAGGGACTCCTACATGCCTCAGTACTCCTTTTCTGAACAGATCCCCTTACAAGATCTCCACAGTAACATGTGCTGGTTACAAGCTTGACATCATTTATGTGCTTTTTATTTATTTATTTATTTATTTAAAATATTCTACCTACTGTCAGAGCTTGACTGCTTTAAGACAACTGATAGGAAAAAAAAAAGCAGTTGAGTTATTTGAAAATAAGGTGCTGCTGGCAAACTGAAAGAAAATGTTATGAAGGAAAGTGAATTCAGTCTGCAGGACCATCTGTTCAACAGTTCTGCACAAAGATGGGGAGTCCTGTTCACAAAAGGAGCCATCCAGATCCCCAGAACACCGTCCAAAAGCAAATGACACTGTTACCTGCGCAGCTGTAAACAGATATGAAAAGCAGGAGGCTGAAAGACCAGCGAGATGTGAATATTCTGTATATTCACCTACTGCATTAGAGTATTTCTCCCCTCCCGACTTGTGGATTTAAAACAGGTAACATGCTTTGCTTAGTTAAAATAAGAAGAACTCTATTTTGTTGAAGAAAGAACAAGCATTTCCTAGAATCAGAAGCGGTGATAATAATACCTTACCTTTCCTTCCAGCATCAGCCTAGTATGACTTATGAGGAAGCACCCCAATCATTCACAGATCTACAACCCCCCTCTAAGATAACATCACCACAGGATCCTTCGTAATCTGTACAAAGCAATTTACTTCTGTTGGCCTGAGAGTTAAAAAGGAAAATGCCAAATAGTATCTGGTGCTTTCATATCTGTACAGGAAAGATATCACAAATGCCCTGCAGAAAGCTTTCAACATGATCAAGAAATGGAAAAACATATGTTTGATCTTATCTTTATTGTTGGTGGGGACTGGAGAGGTTTTGTGGTGGAATTTTCTAGTGTGTTACTTGTAAATGAAAATAAGTCTCTTGTCTCATATCTTATGGGCAGCAAGGACCTGAGATGCACCATCAGCTGTCCACGAGGAAGGATTTGAAGAGTCCACAGAGACGTAAAATACATCAACAGCCTACATGCCAGAGGAACAGCTTCCAGTTGGAAGCAGAATTCTGAGGAATTGCCCCTTCCTCTGTCTTCCAGGAGCAGGGGGATAGATTATATGCAACTTACTTTGCAAAACCACCTTCTTGGGATTAGGACTAGTATCCTTACAAAAAGCAAAGTTTATCCTCTGGTTTTATATGCCATGAAAGTGGTGCATGTTCAAGACTCGAAACATTTGCTCCTACCAAAGTCACCTCTCACTTTCATGTTTGTGCTTTGAAAGCAAGGAAAAAAAATAGTCTATGTGATTCCCTGAAGTTTTTCCTATCTACAGCTTCTAATACCATAAAAGGGAAAAAAAAAATAAAGGCAAAAAAAAAAAGCTACAGGATAGTTGCACACTGCTACCAACCGCATTCCCTGTAACTCAGATGTTACTTGGGTCAAAAAATGTGTATGTGCTTGTGAGGTGCAGACTACCACCCCAGGACAAAGCACATAAGCAGACTCGCAGGGCCCTCTCACCACAAGAGTCTCCTGTCGGAAAGGGGAGAGCTGGCTACAGGGATGCTGCTGCTTTATCTTAAAACCATCTTGCTGCAGGCAAGAAAACATGAAGCAGCAGCAACATCGTATTCTTCATGGTCTCTGCTCAACAAAAAGCTTTACACTACATGTGCTGCAAGCTGCATGATGTGCTGGGCGTTAGCCATGTCTTCATTACCATACATTGCAGCTCAGTGAGAAATATTTGCATGGGCTGTGCATGGAATCTGCTGCTTCTTGTGCATTGCCTTTGCTGTTAGCAGCTGGTCAGCAGAAATGCAGGCAAACATAGGTAAGATTTCCATTGTAAAAATGGAAGAGCATTGCACCTTAACCAACACCCTGCAATACACTGTGTGAGCAGCAGGATGGGTCTGTCTGCAGCCTCACAGGCAACAGACCCCGATGCAGACACACAGAGAGACCGACTTAGATCCGTTTTACTCCACTGATTGTTGCTAGTGCTAATGACAACGGTTTCAATCACAGGCATGGTACAGAAACCCGCACATATTAAATGCATATATTGTATTAACTGCATACATTTACCTCATTAAAACGGTTAGTATGCGACCAAGTCTGACCGACATATCACAGACCAGCAACATTATACTTACAGGAAGAGAGCTTCTTAATGGGTTGAGAATGTTTCTATAAGAAACAAATAGAGATGCACAAAATCACAGAAATATAAAAAGCCTAAAAGTCTAATTTTTACAGCTATCAACCAGTGTTCTGCGGAGAAAAAAAAAAAAGAGGCCCATCATGTTTTGCAACACAGTTTTAAGTGACAGGTTTCCTAATGACTAAACCAGTTTCATAATTTAAAAGAAAAAAATAAATGTTTTGTTATCAATGTATTGCCATTAGCACTCCGAGCACACTTCCAATTAATTTTTCCATTTAACTGCTTACAAACACTTAAAAGAAAACAAGCTCTACACTCAGTTCTCTGGATGATTTTATAAAGGACTCTGATCCATTCTAAGATGAAAATATTAGGCACGACAGAACACGAAGGCGGTGGCAGCAGCTGAGGGTTCCCTATCATAGGTTTGCAAACACATTTAATCTAATTGATGAGCTTTTGTTTAAACAAGCATTAACATGCATCCTCTGATGTGTATGGCTTGCAAAGGCTCACTAACATGTAGCCCAGCGATCAGCCTGTGAGGATAAACACAAAACATGTTTTCATGCAGCTACTGCATTATAAAATATTTTTGTATTTGTTCTGGTTTCCACTGAAATCTATAATAAAAACACACTAAGTTGAATGGGACGGCGGCAGCCATTGTGAATAAGCGTTTGCAGTCTGCTTTGGAGCATAGCATTCTAACGGTTCATTTGAAATAAGCCATTATTGCAAGCAATTTATGTAATTTTACATAATCAGGTACATACAATCTCAGTTATACACCTCACACTGTCACCCGCAGTCACGCTACATTTTGGAAATACATCCCAACGCTTCACGTGATCTTCCTTTGTTGCAAACATTTTGCTTCCATGTTGCTCAGAAGCGAGAAGAAAACAACTCTTTCATTTTAGAATTTTTAAAAATGAATTGAATCTCAAAAATATATAGCAGAAAACATCTGGTTCAACCTCATTTGGTCAACTACAAACCTGGTTTTTTTTTTCCAGAATGCAACAACATGTCACTTTACATTGAGTTGCCATCAGGGAAAGTCTACATCCAGTCTATGCCACTGACATTCCCGATCATCTTTATTAAGTTAGAAATATGAATACAGCTTCAGAAATACAGATGTTAAATCCTGTCTCTCTCTCTCTCAATTCCCTCCTCACCCCCCACCCCCCCCACCCCAAGCATCATTTAAAGGTGCTTGGAGGCATCATGTGTATCAATAATGTTAATTGGTAGATTCTTTTTTGTCAATACTTGGCCTACAGGAAGCTTTCCTCCAAATACATATAAATTTCCAATCAGAACGCACTGTGGCCACATTTCACAGAACTCTGCATTTCTCAGGGATACAGAAAAGAAACATTGAGCGTCACCACATGTCACAGAAACAGAAAAAGTCATCAAATGGTAAGATCTAATACATGTTATTGTCCAGTCCAATGGCAGAAAACAGCTCGCTGTGGGGAAAGGAACAGGGGCTCCTTGCCCCTATGCCTTGAT
>JAVCKT010097976.1:0-11153 GCA_032273925.1 Rhynchotus rufescens
TCACAGGACCTACTATTATTGTATACGAAATAAATGGTGCATGTGGTGAAATATGAAATGGTGCATCTGGTGTTTCCTATATGTTGCTCTGGAAAGATATGCTCTTCTGTTTTGGAACCGAAGAAAATCATATTCAGTCATAACAAAATGCAATTTATCAGTTAAAATCAATTGTTTCATTTCATTATCTTTAAAGGTTAGATATAAAATGTTTTGAGTAAGAGCATCAGGAAGTGCAAATCTTACTCATTCTCAACAGAGAGAGTATGTCTTCTTCTGCAAGTTATCCTGAAACTAAAAATATTGCTTATTGATTTAGGCTAGTTAGCAAAAGCATTAGGCATTTTTTTGGTTGTGCTTTTCTTTTTTTCTCCAGATAATGATAGAATTTTTAGGTATAGACTGGGCTTATCTGCCCTCCTCCTGTGTGAGGGCTACAACTTGGAGAAGCTTGCAGTTGCTTTGCTCACTTCCACAGCAGCTCAGAGGGAGCTTATGGCCGTGGTGGCAGCCTGTCCCAGGACACATCTCCTTTCCCTTGGCCAGCTGCTGAGCCAGCCTTTTAGAAGGACACAGCAAAGCTACCTTGGCCAACTCTCCTTAAAATACATTGGACATCTTTCTGTAGCCCCGTGACCTTGGACTGGCTGTTCCTTTCTCTTAAGCGCCTCCAGGGCTGAACACTTTTTGTAATGCTCTGTGTATACACCTGCTAAGGACTCTTTATTATTTATTTATTCTGTGTTACAGTCTTTTCATTCTTCACTCCTGAAGCTCCCCCTGCTCTCAAAGACTGGTATCTACTTTCTACCTTGATCTTCTAACATGTGGACTAATAGGGTCCAGAGAGAATTTATGTCATCTCTTTTGCTTTGGGTCACTCTCAATGAAAAGAAGGGTATATAATACCCCAAAGCAGGATCGTATATTACAGTATCTAAAAATCCAAGTGATGCTGTTAAAACTGAAATTCTTGAGGTGCCATTACATGTTTGTTCATTTTTCTTTTAAATAATAAGAATATGTAACAGTTCTTTTCCACAAATCAGCCAACCCATGATATACCACTAGAATTGGGGAGGTCAGAAAATCCCGCTAAAATATTTATCTCCCATTGCAAAACACTTTGAGAATCTACAGAATAAATACATCTGTAATAGAGTAGTTTCAGACACACGACGCTATCTTTTCATAGACATTGCAGGTGCAGTGCTAGTTTTTCTAAAAGAGAAATAGATGCCACTGACTAGAAACACTTTTCTAACTGAAATACTCCCTATAAACACTTCCATACTTATAATTTGAGAATTGTCATGGTATATCTCAATAAACCACTTCACAGTTTAAGAGGTTTTTTTTAAAAAAAAAAAACAAACAAACAAAAACATAATTTTTGAACAGTTCCCTCCTTTAGGCACAAACTTTTGTGACAATTTCGGCTTTCCAGCGTTGCCTTTTAAAGCATGTAATTAAAGTAATCTCTTGTTGGCTACTTCACCAGATGACATTGATTTTTAGTGCATCCACTTCTTTATGGCTCTGCTGTGAGTCATCTAGAATGTGCCTTTATAAAGTGGATCTTGGAAAGTCTTAGCACCAATTATCATGTAGATTAGTAGCAGTCCTTGTTAAAATTGCTGAGAGCCTGGTACTGTGGGCACCCTTCTGGAAGTCATTTTCCATATAGAACAATTCTTAAATAATAGAGGGGGATAGACTGGGGGGAGAGAGAGAAGAAAAGAAGCAGACAAGTAAGATGGTATTGCAAAAACAACCTGGCTATTCTTCAGGCTTTCATGATTCATATTTTCTTCCATTTGGGAGACTATTTGTTGTGAGAATTCAATTCTGTTACTAGCTTCTTTATCAAAACTGTCTTCTGAACTACAGCCCACTGGAAGATCTGTTAAAATAAAGTTGTTTGAAAGTTGTTGTTCTCCTTGCCCTCTAGCACTGAGAGCTGCCCATAGCAATGACAATAATCCAGAAGAATCATGTTTTTAAATGGAAAGCAGTAAACTGTCAGCTTAAGATTTAAGTGCTGGTGAGTGGGCCCTGTAGGCTTTGTGCTGCTGTACGTGACGCTTAGGACTTTGCAAATGCTGCAGCAGCAGCAGGCGGAGAAGTTGTATGGTGCTCAGATGAAAAGCTTATTTAGTCTTATTCAACAATACTGCTTCTTTTCCAAGGTGATGTGGTCCATGTAGGTTATCAGTCTAGTCCGTTTTTGGGGTAGTTTGGCACTTTTTTTTTTTTTCTTTCTCCCCACCTTCCCCAATTTTTCACAATTGTCATCCAGATCACTCAGCTGGAGTCTATGGATGTTCATTAGCTCCTCACGTTATAGTATTGGATGAATATGACTGAACTCTCTGACTTTCCCTCTGACTTTCAGCTCGTAGTGACCTGCTCTTAGGTTGCCTCTCTCTGTTGGGATGGGTTTGTAGCTCCGTTTAGGAAGATATGAGGTCTGCCTTCAGTGGGGGCTTTATGTGCAGGGGTCTTACCAGGAACATCTCTGTAGCTAAACTATTCCTACACTTTCCTAGCCATGTAATGAAAGAAGGAAAAGCAAACTTTCTTGCACGCACCAAGGTAAGCACAGCCTCCAGGAGTCAGGATCTAGCGAGCAGACAGTATCACTCAACGTGTGTTGTCCTGCTCTTGCCTCCTGCAGTACCTGCCCTCACAACCCCTCAGCCTGAGCATCAATTTTCAAATAGATTGTGCTCTTTTTTCAAATAGATTTGTGCTCTTTAATTAAAGTACTGCCTTTCTTCCTCTAGCCCCCTATCCCCAAGATTAATATAAGTCAAGTTTTGAGAGTTCTTGTTGCAGCGCTGTCTGGGTCCTACCTTGTGACTCATCTCCCTGCCAGGCTTCGTGCCTCTCATTGAGGGCAGCGTGCAATCCAATTACGTGACTTCTGCATTGCCAAACAGTGAGCAAATGCTTGAATTATGGATCACAATTAACCACTAATTGGCCATAATGTAAGCCCCTTCTGAATGGACATGGTAAATATTGAAACAAATGGGCTGTTATTTTTCAGACCTGAATGCTAGTCATTTAAAATGAAAAGCTAATTTAAGCCTGGGAGGCAAGCTCTGTATTTTAATCAAGTGTGACAGATCAAGAACAATAAATGAGCACTTAAGGTGAGGGGATGTTTATTTCCTCGCTGCAAGTTTATTTGTGATGCCCAATGCAAAATTAAGTTAAACTGTAGCTTTGATCCAGATCTTAAAGTAGTCTCAGCAGAAAATCTGAGTCAAGGAAGCAACACAGAGGGGACTGCTTTTTAAGTAAAACAAAGCTTACTGTAGAGAAAGCATTTGTAGATTGACACTCTATATATGTATATAATTTTTATATAAATTAAAAAATTTGCAGTTCAAGTAATGAATGCTTGGTCTACTGTAGAGTGACATCTTTCTTTGTATTTGTCCTGCAGAGTGTGCCCAGAATCAAAATTTTGAAATTATATCTAAAAAATTATTTGATGAAGTTTCATTGCTTCAATAAAAATTGTGGTGTACCCTTTTGTTTAAAGTACATCTTCATCTTTGGTAAATGTAATTGTTTTTGTTGTAGAGAAAGCCGAACAATGTTTATAATTGATGTGACTTTTTTCCTTAGTTTTAAAGCTTTGAACTAAAATTCCAATATTGTCCTCAAAGCTACAGCTAATATTCATTTTTTGCTCTTTTTTAAAAAAATCAAATTAGGTAAGTTCAGATATATGTTTTCTAACAAATTAAACTTCTTGAATCAAGGATTGTATATAATTTATATATGTAATGTCCTGAAGAACTCATATCTCTTCTATGTCTCAGTCTGTATATCAATAACTTACACTTTTTAATATTTCAGTGCAACCAGCAGGGCTGATGTTGCTGAACAAGTTTTTTCGTATCCAAGCAACAAAATCGGCCTCAATTCAACATATGGAAAGGGTCTTCTTAATAACTGTACATAATACAAGGTTATGCTGAAAGGAATGAAAATATCTCTACATAGCCCTATCCTCAGATGAGAACTCTTGCCAAGTAACTACAGGAGTACTTTTTGCCTAGTCAATGTGTAAATGTTACAAGCTAGCGGAAAAAGATGTTGATGATCCTTCAGGAACCAAGTGAGATAAAAGAATTAATTCCCCTGGTGAGTATCTGAATATTTGCCAGGATTTAGTATCGCATGGGTATTGTCCCAGACTGGTGTATTCCTGAGTTGTGCTCTGTTCACATCTTTCAGATGTGTTTCTGTCTCTTCTGACTTATTTGACTTTTTGCTACATCCTACAACGGAAAAGACCCCTATTGCTAGTGCTGGAAATGCATTTATTTATCACTGTCTACCACCTTAGCACCCAGAGGTGCTTCTGAGCACTTCTGTGTGAAGTTTAGCAATGAGCTTGAATGTACCAGGCAGAGAAAGTGTTGATTTCGAGATGTGTTAATTGGGAAATGTGCTAGTTTGGATGCACCTATATGTGATACTAGCATTGCTGCCTGGTTTCTCCCTGTTTTGGGCTGCTGGATGCATATAGGAGGCCCTGTATGTTCATGGTGAACTGTATCTCTTTTTAGCCCAAATCGGGTGGAGTTAAGGGTGATTTGACTGTGTCTTCCCAGGTTGCAAGCAGAGTTTCCGGTTTAACCTGAGCCACTTCTTCCTAGATGTGTGCTCCAGAGGTGCAGCAGCTGCTTCACTTGCTGAGTGAAACCCCAGCATCCATGTAATATAAATCAGAAATATGAATTGTATTGGATATGGGAACAGGAGATTATTTTTATTTAGAAGACAGAAAACATCATGATGGTAACAGCCAACATGACCTGGAACATGGGCAGGCAGCCAAGGTGACTGTGCCTCTTCTGAGGATGGTCCTTTACCCACCAAGAGCTGAGCCCTGGCAGCTCAGCACTGCTGTGGCCAAGCATCTAATCTTTAATCTATAGCTAAAGAAGTGTATAAAAAAGTCACTTTTCAGAACATATATATTGAAGCTAATGCAGAGGGAAGGTTGTATTAATTCAGCAAATCCTAGTACCAAAGAGGTCAAATGTGAATTTCTTGGCTGAAAACTCTTCAGCACATCCTGGGGCAGGAAAGGACAGAGTTGAATCCTACTGAAGGGATAGGAAAAAGAAACTGTTGAAATTATGCTTCGTTAAAAGATTTTTTTGCTGAAATCTTACAGAGGTGCATCAAGTCTATAGAAGATAGGAGAAGTCTTTCGGGTAGCAAAGTTTCTATTTCTGAGACTTTGAACCTCAGATTTTTTAGAGCTGATCTGAAAATCTTTCCTTTTGGGATGAACTTTGTCATAAGCTTTAAGTGCACTTTGTCATATCATTTGTTGTTGTTGTTGTTGTTGTTGTTGTACCACCCATATCTATTTGGTAATCTGTGAATGTCTTCCCAGTTCTCATATAACTGCTCACACACATGCATACCAGACACTTTATGAAGTCAAATTCCTGAAAAATGACAGAGATAAAAAGATTTATTTAAAAAACACAAGCTAGGCAAGGTCATGGTAGACCAGATACAGTAGTAGGTGTTCACCACTTCTAGATGTGTGCATTAATAATAAATTCCTGAAACTGCTTATTATTTTATTGGGAAGGGGGTGACCCAGCCTGCAACATAACCCTCCCACGTCTTCATACGAGGCTTGTTTATGGGTTGAGGTGTAATTCAGGCTGGGTGCTGTGTGGGCAGCAGTGCTGTGCACTAGGGCTGCATCTCGTTTGTGCTGAAGTTGCTAATATCTGGGAAAATAAAAGGTGAATGCAAATCAGTCCCAAATGCTATATGCCTCCTAATGAGAGAAATCAAAAATCTGCAGTTAGAAAGAATGCATCGAGCACTTCCTACAAGCTGTGAAGTGGGGTTCAGAGGCGGTCGCAGAATCATGTTGGCTTGGGAATAACCCTACTGGGGAGAAATACTCCAAATTGACTAGGCATCACTTTACCATCCTTATGTCTATTAAAAACGCCTTGGCACATCACCTGTGGGAGAAACTATTGTCAATGCTATGAACACTATTGCTGTACAGAGAATTGATCAGGGGTCTTCCTCGGCACCCGCAAAGCCCTCTCAGAGGCTCTTTGTTTCATAAGATGCATAACCCCCCCAAAACTGAGCTCTACTTCACTTTCTGTAAAGCCAAAATGGGATTTCTCTCACAGAGCCAATGAAACACTTTCTATGTTTTTAGTAACTTTCTGTTTTAATGCATCTGGGTTTGTCATGAACAAATGGAGGAAGGCATTGATTTTTGTACAGCTAAAAAGCACTCTCTGTTCTAAATCCTTCAGGAAAGGGGCTATATATATTTAACTAGGACAGCAACTCGGTAAATTATAGCGGCACAATGATTCTTTCTCTTTTATTAGTTATTCAGAAGTTTTTTCATATAGCCTGATATTAAACATCACCTGCCTCTAGCTGAAAGTTAAGATCAAGTAGTCTGACTCCTTCCCTTGTTAGCTTTCTGCAGAAGGGGACCCTCATCCAAGGCAATTTTTTGGACAGAATGTCTCGGGTTTTATATTTTCCCATGTATTTCCCACATCACGTATTTAATAAGTTTCCCAGTTAGACGTTCTCTCCCTCCTCATGCTTGCTCAGGCCATCCCTCCACAGGAACGCAAAGCTGTTTGCAAAGCAGGGAGGCTTTTTTGTCACATACCTCAGAAGCAGCGCTCGCCAGATGGAAGTTAAAAAAGAAACGTGTTTGCTGCCGGAGGCACGTCTTAATTTGCCGTTCAGCTCGGTTTGTTTCACTTTTAATGGTTCACTTAGCTAAACTTGCGACTAAAAATTAACATAGGCAGAAGAGGGGGGGGAAAAAAAGGTAAAGCAGAAGTTTTGACTTGATGGGCCTGCAGAGCCAGCACGTGGAAACGCCGCAGGGACCGGCTGCCAGCCTTAGGTTTGCTGCTGGCGGCTGCTGAGAGGCTGACAAGCTTATTTTGCACGTGGTGTTGCTCTCTGGTGTGTCCCAAGGCCTGCATGGTGGGGATGTGACTATCCCAAGTGAAGGCACATATTTATCCCAGGACGATCCATATCCACTTTGCCTTGCTGCCCTTGGATAAACGGGGATTTAAATACATGGATGCAGAACCATTCCAGCCACGCTGATTTGCAGGGAAGATGCAAGAGCAGTAAGGTTATGTTGAGTGGACTGCTATCAGGGCAAGAAAATGGGTTTTAATCTTGTTTGGGAGCTTGGGGAAAAAACAGACTTTGACCCTTATTCAAGTGTGGGGTGGGGGGAAAAGAAAGAAATTTTGTGATCCTTTCCAATGAATATATAACGAAGAATATAACAACAAAGCTTACAGGGAAAGATAAAAAATATTAGTCCAGAATAAGAGAACTTTAAGAGGTTGTGTTTTCAGTTACTGTTGGCTTGCCCAATGGTTTTATACGTTGACTTTTGCAGACAGAATTTATTGTAACTGCTAGCATGAAATGGAGTTTTTAAGGAATTGCAAAAATGCCCTGCTGATGTCAAAACAGCAGCTCAAGAGCTCAGCACCCAACTGCCAGAGCAGCCTATCTGTACTCAGGTTAATAATTAGATTAGATTAGAACAGAACGTGTAAAGCTAAGGCAAAGTGGTAGAAGATCTGATAGTGAAAATTTCAAAATAAACTGGGAAAACTGGAAAGGAGGGCAATCTTGGACTGGTAGAAGTATCCTAAATAGTATCAGTGGTTATTTCTATCACTTTTTTTATTTCTGATTGGTTAGGATAGATGAAATATGATGGTAACTAAAGAGTTATTTGCTTTTCTTGCTAAAATCTCCTGATAATTTTCGTAATGGTCTTTGAAGTATCTGCTTTCTGATAACAGAGGAGTTTTCTTAGAGTGGTCTCTGTGGGAGAGAGGGAAGGAAAATGTTTGTGAATACTATTTGGCTAAAACAGAGGATTTGCTTTGTATTCATGGCTTGTCAGCCCTTTTATTTTCTTCATCTAAATATTTTAAATATTTATACAAATGTGTGGTTGTGTATTGTTTTTTTTGTGTGTGTGGTGTTGTAGGTTTTTGTTTGTTTGTTTTTTCCTTTTCTCCAAAGGAATTTGTGGAAACAGGAGCAGTGTTGCTGGGAGTATTCACAGGGCAAAGGACTGCCGCCTACCCCAGGAATTGCTCGGGAGCTTTTGAGATGTCTCATTATAGAGCAGAAGCAGTTCTGTGTGCTATAGGTTACCTGTTGCACGGCACAGCTAATGAGCGCCCAAAGAAATAGCAGTCATGGTCAAGTCACAGACTGGATTATATTAGCAAAAACCATCTAGAAAAAAAAATTTAATGAAGTCAATTAGAAAATGCACCATATGTGTTTGTAAATAATTCTGTGAGAGAGAGCAAAAAAGAGTTAAATATTAGCAAAAGAAATCATCCGCAGATCGGACTATTATGCTCTCAGTGTCCCTGTTAGCATAGATATCTTTGAGATGCTATGTGTCTATTTATAGTTTGTCTAAAAATTGGTTGCAGCGAGGACTGAGCCTGTGTAACCCCAGTCAATGAGGAATTTGCTGAAGTCTGCAATTGGTCTGGTTTAGGGACATGCACAGACCCCTTAGTTGGCAGAGGCAGCTGCTTGTGCTTAAACATAAGGAGTTTCCACTCTGCCTTGTAAACACCTCCCTCTCTTCCATGTTCATTTTTATGACAGTGCTCAACTACAAAAAATTCACAGTACTTTTTCTCTCTTCCTCCAATCAAAACCACTTAGGCTTCTTCCCCTAATACAGAGCGTGCCCTCTTGGGCATTTCCATTCTGCTGCTATTCCAAGTTGTAATTCCTAGATTCTCCAGCTTTGACCTCATAAATCACACTGGGCTCATGTCCTAGGGTTAGCTTCCAATTCCCTTCAAACACAGAAAATAGCTTGGAAAACTAAGCAAGAAGTTTTGCAGCACCTTAAAAAATAGCTTCACCTCTCCCTCTTCCCTTTCCGGCTGTATTTATGAGCACTATTACCTGCATGAGTATTTGGATAAATCTCTGGTCACACAGTTCCTGCCTGCTTGGCCCTTTGCTCTGAGCTGCAATAGTCCTTTCTGGGCAAAGTTCCAGGCAACTCACTGAGGTCTAACACTTAGGAACTTGTTCTGTAGCATGGGCTATGTGTATAACAGAATAAAGCTGAGGGAGGGAAGCAAGGCAAGAATTTAGCCCACCAAAAATCTGCCTGTTTTGGAAAGAGCCAGTTCAGCTGCCTGAATATATGGTGCAACCAGCCTTTTGCAGCTCCTGTGTCATAGCTGCACCTTGATGAGTTTTGTAGAGAGCTTAGCTACAAATACTTCCCAATTAGCAATAAATGTTTACATCTTATTTTCTTTTTATTTTTTTCTCCCCTCAAATCATCTCCCATCAAACTGCCATATTTCCCCAGTTGGCAGCACTTGTGCCTTTTGTAGTATGTGTCCTTCCGCCACCCAGTGAAATGAAGTTATGTTTCATTTATTTCTCTTATTTGTAATACTTTCCATTAAATTGAGTGTTCAAAGTATGCCTTATTTTGCGTCTTCTGAGAGCTGCACATGTATCTTCCCATTTGTATTTGCTCTGCCGTGATTTCAGATCTTGTCCCTCCAGTGTTAGTCAGAGCTGTAGTGCAGCAGAAAACATGAATCTGGTGTTCAGGGAGCTAAGTCAACCTGTTAACCCTTGGTGCATGGTCCTGACGGCGTGAAAGCTCTGTGACTTTGTGCTCTGGCAAAACATACAGGAACCAAAGCTCTCCTTGGTGAACATGGGCTTGTGCTTTCAGAAGGTGGAGATGGAAAGTCCATCTGTGCTCCTCCTTGGATGACGCACAGATAACCTACGTTGTGACTGAGCACCAGCCCATAGCTGACCCATGAAACACCCATCCCTGCTCCCTGCCTGGGGAAAAATGTAGCTGTGAGCATCCATCCACTGCTTTAGTGGTCTCTGTTGCACCTTCTTTCCTGCTGTTTTAATACTACACGGCAAGAAAATTCTCATCCAGAAACAGATAAAGGGGCAAGACTAGGGTTCCTGTGGCAGGATTTTGCTGAACCTGTCAGTGTTTCAAAGAGTAGTAGTGAAAGCAGCAGAAGGATGGTTTTGGAGCTCTGCTTATTTCCAAAGTAAATGTGTAGGTTACTAATAAGCTGATGTTTTTATTAAAGCAAAATTTTGTTGTCTGGAGAGAGAAGCCATAGAAATGACAAGTATATGTAAAATGAGGTTCTTGGGCTTGCCAAAGCTTGCCTTTGATGGCTCTCAGATCTCCTGTGTATTGGCAAAAGGCTAATTTGATTGCCTAGTTTTACTAATAACATAGCTAAGGACTTATACATGTAAGCAAGGATTTAATAGGATTAACCCCCTTGTTAAAAATGGGAATGCACCATGTCTATGATGAGAAAGTTACAACAAATCTTTAATTATTCTCTCTCAATCCTGCAATTCATTCAATGATCCATACCTTTCTTTAGATATAAACAGAATATTAATCAGTCTTTCTGTGGGGATTTTGTTTCTAAACATGCTTTATAGCTTTTCATTCCTATCTTCTACGTTAGTATCAGCAAGCAAGCATATGGCAGAATAAACAGATTCCCGCAGACTCTTTGTGAATCAATATCTTTGAGTTGTATCTCCATGCATTGATCCTCCTGTGATCCTTGGCTGTTGCCTTCCATTTCAACAATTTCTATAAGCCCTGTGGACCAAAGCTGTAGTGGAGAAGGAGGCCTTTGCCCCTGTCTGCTGAGAAACGGAGGAGGAATGATCTCAAAAGCGCTTTCTCTGCTCAGAGCTAGTAGGCAACAGTTCTGAGGTAGAGGCAACAGTTCTGCCATTTCTTATGCCTTGAGCATGGAAATATGGATGGAAGGAGCCTCCTTCTCAAACTTCTCATCCCAAATTTCTCCATTGTTGTTTCGATAGCCAGTGATGTGGAAGTGGTCAAGTAATTGACTTAAGTAGAAAAGTAGTAGTTGAGGTTTCTATAATGGAAAAGCTTTAATTTCAGATAAGTGGATCATCCAGTATGGACACTGAGGCTTGTGTTTGGATAAGCTGCTGCTGTGTTTTCCAATTTATTGGCCTAACCTTTTTTTTTTTTTTTTTTTTTTTTT
>JAVCKT010097977.1:0-11153 GCA_032273925.1 Rhynchotus rufescens
CTTGGACCTGGCAGAGTTACACCAAGACCAGACCGACTTTCCCCGTGCAGCCGTTGATAGGTAGGAAGCACGCAGCCCTTCCAGGGCATTTTCCCTGGACAGCTCAACACAACCATCCCAGGTTGGGTTGGGTGAAATTCATGTTCTCCTCCGGTAGCCAATAAATATTATTGAGGTCCACAGGGCCTGAAACAGAGATTGCAGCAGTCCTGCTCCTCTCAGAAATGTCTTCTGTGGGATGAAGGCTGGAGCTGGTGCAACCAACAGGTCTCCTGTGACCTCCGTGGATGGGATTTTTGTTGTGCTTTTGGGACGAGGAAGCAAAAAGATGAGGGGAGCTGCTTAATGATTCATTACTCATTTCGTAGTTATTAATGCGTGCAGCAGCGAGCATCTCAAGGCTCCCAAGTTGTTTGGGTTTTTGCCAGATTCCTCATTATGCACATGTAAACACCGGCAAATCGTTTAATAGAACAGCCTTTATTAAATAAGGGGAGAAGCTTTATTAAGCAGAAAGCTCCAGAGCTCTAATGACAAATATTTACAAGCTTGGGAGCTTGTTGCGGGATTGGAAAGAATAATAGCATCAAATTAAGTATTTGGTAGAATACTGCATGTTTTAAAATTCAAATCCAGAACTTACTGTTCTCTGGGAGGAGAAGAGTCGAAAGATGATCTTGGCCTTACAAGTGCCCTCCAGCTAAAAGACATAGAGTGTGGAAAAATAATTCCCTAGCATCCAGTACATCCATAAACAAGTTTTCTTTAGGGCTAGCAAAGAAAATCTCAAAGCTGAATGATAATGTTTCCACTGATCCAAACTTGTATTATTATTATTGTTATTAATCGTTGAGCCACAAAGACTGCAGGATTTGTATTTTTGCTCTTGTCCAGAGCAAAATTTTCAGACATTCAGAGCTATCAGCCATAGACCAACCCATATCTCAACCAAGCCTGTGCTTGAGCTTCTTGTTTAGGCAAATCATTCTCAGGGGAACCACGTTATAAACTGCCTAGGACAAAAGCCAAGACAAGGTTTTTTTGTGTATGTGTCTACTTAGTATGCCATTATATATAAGTAATAATAAAAGCATGTCACCAAATATAAGTAATAACAAAAACAATTCCAAGAGAGAATGAAAATGAGCAGAAAAGCAAAGGATCTTACAAGTATCACAAAAGCCTGCAAAGAAAACCACCCTGTTTGCACTGCAGTTGCAATAGATAACTGTAGATCTTTAATAAGTCAGGACTTTCAGCCCTGGCTATTCCAGCCCTGGACATTGGTGTGGAGCTGATACCCTCCTACTGTACTGCTTGACCACAGAGACTCTTCTACCTACTTAAGTGCATGAAGAGGGGACATAGTCATTTAAGGTGGGCTACCTAAGGCATGAGGACCATGCCAAGATCCATTTTGGTCTTATTTATCTCCTAGAATGACATTTTGGACATATTTATCTCCTAGAATGACATTCTGGACACTCCTTCTAGATGTCCAACCGTAGAAGACTACCTATGGCTCTTGCATTTGTGTCCTGCTCATGCCTATAATAATATCTGCAGTATAACACGGTTCATGTTGTGTTTTCTGCATGTATTCTTTCCCATGGACTCTGCTAGCACTTAAACTGCCTTCTAATAGAAATGACTTTCAGCTTTCGGTCCTGCTAAGAAATTAGGTCTGCAGACAAATACACTTCAATTTATTGCTTTGCTTTTAATGAGAAGCAGAAGCAAAAAAATTGAAATATTAAAAACACTCCCGGTGCCCATGTGCCATTTTGTGGAATATAATAGCCTCATTATTAAATTCAGCAGTCAAATTTGCTCCGACACTGAAGTGAGCCTGTCTCATTAGCAGGCTAGCTACTGCTAGCAAGTGTTTAGTTAACAGATGGAAGACTTCTTCATGGGTATTTTCCAGCACTTTTCATATCTTGCTGTATGCAAAACAAATGTTATACAGCTTTTCATAAACTATGATGCCTTTAATTTAAAATATTTCAATTCACCTTTTTAAAAATGCTCTCTCATTGCTTCCTTACTTTCCACTTGCAGAGAGGGTTATGCTCATTTTGCCAGCACAGTTTGTTCTGCAAAGCCCAGGCTGTGAGATGATAACAGTGCTAAAAAGGAAACACAGATATCTTCCCTAGTGCTACAGAACAAATGTCTGGTGTTTACTGGGAAAAGCTCCATCTGAGGGAGCACAAAGTTTCAGTTTGAAATTTGGAATTATCATGAGACCACAGTTGAGAGCAATACTTAGAAAGCATTTTTGACTAGAAGTAGTAAATAAAACATTAATAAATATTTCCTTTTGCTTAAACTGTTCTATTTTGTTCAGTCATATTGATTTTTGGTAAGATTTTGTCCTCATCTTATGAATGAAACCTCGATTTTACAATTCCTATTTTATCTTCTTATTTTATTCTTCAAGGGCTATAAAATGCTCTCAGCTGAGAAACAGAGATAGAATTTTGTGATGAGGGACATATTTGTCATCCTAATGTCACATGAAATTATTTTGGGACAATGTTTCTCAGAAGTACCCAATATTCCTACTTTTAAAAGGAAATCGAGATGCATTAGCTGAGATTATCACTATTGCTAGTGACCCAAAGAGCAGCCCTTAATTCTGTTTTTTTCAGAATATTTCTGATTTGCACAGCAAGAGCCTCAAAATACTGTTTTTCTCCTCCCATGCTGATAGCCATTGCAGGTGGATTGGAGCATTTGGAAAAGCAGCTGGGGGGATAAAAAACAAACGTCGACATAGAAAACAGAACCGACACGCACCGGAGAGCTTGATGATGGGTGAAGGGCTGGTCTTTAACCGCCTCATCATGATTTCCCCGAAAAGCAACAGATAAGGCAATTCAATATACCTTTTTTTCCTTTTTTTGCCAGGATTTTGCCTGGTGTGAAGCACTAGCCTTAACAGTTTTTAGCAATCATGCTGCTGAGAAGCCAGGGGTTGGAGAGATTGCTAAAAACTGTTTATTTAGTTGGTTCTAGCTGAGGTTTCTGATCTCATCAAAAGTATGTGACTATGCCATTTGCCACAGAGGAACAGCAAGAAGTCAGGACTCGTCACTTAAATCCATGTGGTCCAACTGGTCGTCTCCAGCCTTTACCACACAGAACATCTCTGTCTTCTACCTTTTCCTTCAAAGGAGGGAGGAATAAATGCACACAGCCTGCAAGAAAGGCTCCTGGAAATGAGTAGCTGAGCACATTCAAGTAGCAAAATCCTGAATTCATTGGGCAATGAATAGTTCAACTTCTTTTAGCTTTAAGACAAGCAGCCTGTGGTCTTTGACATTGCTGCTGCTGCTGCACAAGTCTCCCCAAGCTTTGATTTCTGACCATTGCAAGTGCCATATGCAGGCCAAATATCATGATTATTATGGACATTTGCACTGAAGAGAGTCCTAATGAAAACACAAAGAGCCCTGACCTTAGGCCAAATTAACCAGGCTGCAGTAATAGAGAGGCAGCACATGTGGAGAGATCTCCCAGCCTTCATCTCCTCCTGCATGTGAATGTAACACTTATTATTTCCCTGACAATGAATGAATAAGCTACAGTGAGACCGCCACTCGCCCTGGCTCTTCCCTGGATAATTAAACTTATTTCTATTCTGTATTTGCTCACCGTTACGTCTCAGGAATATGCTTGGGGTTTAAGCTGCGTAACTCCTGCTAACTTCTATAGTTGCCCCCAGAAAGCAAATCACTCGCCCTCCAGTTAGGAGGTCGGGGTGAAAGGAAAAAATACAACGCAGAGGGCAAACTGCAGGTTTTATTCTTCATAATTCTTTCGTTTGCCATTTTCCTTCCTAGGAAGCTTGCTCTTTCTCTGCCCCTCCATCACAACCTGGGCTATTTGGTGCAAGGAGGAATCTGTCCCCATGGCTGTGACACTTAAGGAGCAGAGTAGTTTTTCTCTTCAGTATAAAATAATAACTCTTGAAAAGCAGAACTTATCAATTAGGTTTAATTTGTTGCTCTAACATCCTGTATAAGAGCATGGAGACTCATAGTATATAAATTTGTCTTCTAGGTCTTGTTTTCTTCTTATTATAGAATTTTATTGAATTACTCTGCGTTGGTGATTTTACCGCTGCTGATCTTTGTTCAGTTTAACTGAACATAGTCAAAGTTTTGGCTGGGGGACTTCTGCTTTTGAAAGCTAGAACAAAAGCACAGCTGAGATCAAACGATGTCCATGTCCCCTGCAGTCCTTCACACACCACTGTACCAAGAGGAGTGAGTGCAGCTCCTTACTTGACACTAATTGACTTTCATCCTCTTATTCCACATCAAATCTGACTTCCTTCTTCACCATTTTAGCTGTAGTCTATTTGGGGACTATCTCTGCACTGCCTTCACTAAGCTAGCAGGACATTTTATTCCGGAATGAACTCAGTTGGCTTGATGTCAGGCTGCAGTGAAACACGCAGAGATTCCCCCTGAATTCCCAGCTTTCTGGAGGACGAGAACTGAATACCAGCTGAGGAGAACAGGCTCCCATCCATGGCCCCTTCACTCCCAGCAAGGACAACTGCTTGACAGCCACGATTATTTTCTGCTTCCGTTTTCTTTTTAGCATTTATTTGACGCATTGACGAGTTGCATTGGATTTGGAGGGGGACAGGGAGCCAAGCCTGAGCCACCAGAAGAAATGCGTTCGATTGGTGAGTCACCGTGCAGCTCACTCACCTCTGCTCCGCTCGCAACTTGAACAGCACCGTTCTGGGTCCATAGCTGCTTGGAAGGAAAGTTTGAACCAAAGTGCTTAGATCTGGGGCATGCCAGATTTTTCAGGGCATAAAAAGCCAGTAGAATTATCTAGATTATCTGTGTGGTGACACCAAGCAAGGAATTTCCCCAAGCAAATCCCCTTTTTGTGTGTTTGATTGTTTTTTCAGAAGCATCCAATCTCAATTTACGTCTTTCTAGCCTTGGAGATTCCAGGCTTCAGCACTTTGCTTCAGCAGACAGGGATCACCATCATAAGCCTTGCTTCCAGCCTGAACCTGACCTTCTCCGTGCGTCTGGATTTGATCTTTAGCTCAATGCATGGCACTGGGTAGGAGTACCAGGATGAACGAGATTTGAGAATCATAAGCTATCCTGCTGCAGACAACAGACTGTTCTCTTCCAAAGATATTCCAATTATGAAAACAATTATCTAATTCATCTAGTGTGGTCTGTAGTACAAAAATATCCCTTTGGCTATTTGACTAAGGATTTTGACAAACTTGGAGTTATAAATCCCAAATGCTGCATGTTTTCCAGTACTTCTATCCCATCCTATTCCCTTAGTGATATCCTATTACGTTATTTCATCTCACTTCTCTCTCACACTTTTGGGTCGTTTGGGTCATTCATTCCCTACAAAAAGCACTTGCCCCCAAACGTGCCGGCTTTCAGTGGTGCTTCCATGGAATCCATCTTTCCCTGCGAGGCTGATCTCGGTGATTAATAACAGATTTCAAGAGAAGGACAAGTTTGAGTAAATGCTCCTCAGTAGGAGTGAAGCTGCAGCATACTTCAGCTTTGAGATATTTGTAGGGCATTAGGTTGCTTTTTATCAACCTTAGTCAAACTGCAGTTTATTTATCTCACTTAATCTTTCCTGCTAAATAAATTACTTGAGACTCCAAGCCATGTTTTTGTTAGCAATGTTGGACAATACTCTCATTTCAAAACCAAAGGCCAACAAAAACACACTCTTATGGACACGAAATGTCCTTAACTGTGTTCTCTCAAATACTTCCATCCACATCTGAAATTTTTATCGAGCCCTAATGAAAGATGCTGTCCCAGCTGTGTGGTCTGCAGCCAGCTCTCAGTACCTGAGATCAAAAATTAGATTATGCTGAGACTAATGCACCACAACATGCCTTAATAGGTAATTTATAGCCTTGGTTTGAGGACCTTAAATGTGTACATCTACAAGGGCTCTTAGCGTGCATTTAAAAGATTTCAGTTAAAGTCCATTAAGCCCAGGATGGATGCTCTTATTCAAAACACAGCATCTCTACACTGGTGGGGAGGAAAGAGGAGGTAAATCCTTAACTTCAGCTCCTGCCTTCAGTTAATTCCATTTAATTTGCCCATATATCCTCACAGGACACACTGGAAATGCAAACTCAACACCAGGTATTTCCTTCCTTTTTAGGAAAAAAACTTCCTTTTTTTTGGAAGTTTCTTTGTTAAAAGATTTGTATAATTTCAGTAAAATACAAGAATCTGAGCTTGAATGCACAGATATGGGGGTGCTGTTACTGGGAAGTTGGCTGTTTATACAAGGTCCATGTGATCCTGCACTGCTAATAAAATGTCACACTTGGTAGTGCTGTGATATCATCAGCTGAAAAAAACAATTACTCTGCATCTACATGCAAAGCATCACAAGAGTACGGGAAAAATATTCAATATGAGGCGTTACTAGCTGCTCCTTTTATCTGTCTTTTGATAAGGTCGGAGAGGAGGAAGCATATCTCATGTTCCTCCAGTTACCAGCCACTGCAGCCATAATAACAAAATATGTTTTAGATGAATAGCAGCTTCAGACACACAACTGAGGCACTTTCAGTGCATCCCATGCCAGGCAGGCAAACATTCCTATTCCAAAGCAAGTGGATCTAACACCAACAAGCTCAGCTGCTCTATGGGGAACTGCTTTGTGAAGAAGCAGGGGCAGAGCCCCGGGCAGGTTCACTCTGCAGGAGGCTTCTACGCCTAAAAGTTTTTCCATTCCTCCTGCCAACCATGTCAGCTGGTCTGATAAAGGACATCACGTCTCCCTGCCCACCTGGTCTCCACTTGGAGACTCCCATTTCGGGACTGCTACTCTCTAGACAGCTTCTCTCCTGGAGATTGTACAGGCTGAAAAAAGTCCCAAACCCAACAATCTTAAACTTTTCTGCTTGTGTGCAACAATATCTGCTAACCTCACTATCACCTGAGAATATAATAGGTGTTAGATAGCAACAAAAGATATTCTTCCAGGGTGAAAGAGCACGATGATCGTCCGAGGAGAAGCTTGACCTCCCTTTATATTCCCTGATTGTATTTTTCCAGCTGTAATGCTGGGGTTGCTAATTGCTGGGGCAGGAGGCAGTGCTGAACCAGCCAAAATAGCTTAGGAGGCTGAAGACACAGAACGCCCTTTTGCCACCGTGGTTGAGAAGCCTGGCATTGATTTTAGCAATATGGTCAAACACAAATGTCAGGAACACTTCAGAGAAAATTTTTCATATGACTCCACCTGACTAATATAAAATGAATCATATGAAGTTTTGCAGAGATCTCTTCCACAAATTCTTTTCTTTTTCTGAGATCGTTTTTCAAAATAAGTGCAAGAGAACCAAGTAAGCACAGGAAATCCTACAGAAATGATGTTTAAAGCAACATTTTCTTTTCTTTTTCCTTGATTCTACATGTTTCCAGATGATCTGAGCTCCTTGGGTAAGGGCAATGTTTTGTCCAGTGAGTCATATGGAAGTCTGCAGAAGTTCGAAAGGACTCTACCTATCCCATCTGTTTCTTCTAATGTGCTTGCAGCAAACTGTCCAGAATGTTTCTTGATAAGAGCTGGTCATGTTGAGAAACCCTTTGATTGAGTGGTGTTGCTTGAGTGCATGACAGCTCACTCGAGAACCGTATGTCTCTTTCTGCTTTCACAACTGAGGTAGGGATGAGACCTACTCCATCAAATTCAGATTGGAATGCAGATTATTTTCCCCCAAGTTATGCAAAAGTTCTTACGCTCAGCTCATTCAAACTAGGGAAAATTAAAATTCTTGGATCTACCAGAGCAGCATAGAAAACACAGTAAATTTTCATCAGCTGACCTATGCTTTTGCACTTGATTAAGAAAAACGCTACAACATATGTGCTATTTTTACATTTCTATATCTTGATCTTACCAGTAAAATATGTAGGTCAATATTTTTTTTTCTTCTGTGCAATGAAGTAATCAAATAGTGTAGTAAAAGGAGGCATATATTATTAGAGAATCTCATCCTTATTTAATGCTGACTATTTTCCCCTTCTTCCTCTAAAGCAGACTTCAAGAACACTTGAATGAATGCCTTGCAGAAAGGTACTAGTTACAAAAAAGGGTAAGTGACTACAGTCTTATCAATGATTTCAAAATATTCATGGTATTCCTTATTATTTGTGCTCTTGGGACTTATTCTCCCTAAAGAAGCAGAAAAGCTTTTTGTTTCTGTTTTTTTCTTTTTTTTTTTTCCTTTTTTTTTCCTCCTTTTTTTAAAATTCTTCCTGCAGATCTGTGTCTCCCAAGTACCCCAAGATGCAATCTTATCATTCTGAGAGAAGTCACACAGGAGCTCACAAGGTGTAGATAGAAAAAGGCCCGTGTACACTGATAGTCCTGTAATTCAAAATCCAAGTGCTTTAGGTTCTTATGCCCTTGGATATACACAGACATCTCCCTTTCTTGCTTCCACAAATGACTGCCTGAGTGATCCTGATAAGACTCATTGTTCTTTTCTTTTTTTTTTTTCTTTTTTTTTTTTCTCTTTTTTAAAGCAGCTTTAGCAGCTATATTTCAAGTGGCTGCGAATTTAAGATAGCCCCAACAACCAGCATTTGCTACAGATAAAAGCAAAAGTACTAGAGTCATTTGCAGCCACGCTCTGTGGAAAGGAAATCATTCTATGAGAATATTTGACTTTCAAATGTTAATAGCCTTTGCTCAGTGTTTTTCAAAGGGGAGCTTTCCCCTGAATGTCATATGGGAATCCAAGGGCTGGTAATGCCAAGCGAACCTTGTTCCTGTAGCATCTCCTTGAAGGTGAAGATACTGTTGACGTGGAGAGTTGCAGGAATTAAGGGCAGTAAGTCAACGAGTGATAGCTGAAGCCAGAGCTCAACCCAATGTAAAGGAGTAGGTGGTCTGACCAGGTTGCAACCATGGGCTTACCATGAGGGATGTGTGGTTTTGTTACTTGACTTGACTCTTGTCTTGACTCTTGTTACTTGACTCGACTCTTGTCTTGACTCTTGTTACTTGACTCTTGCTGCTCTCGTGTTGAGCTCCCTACCAGCTAGTCCTCAGCCTTTGAAAGCCACTCTCTTTCCAGCAGAGTTACCTCTGTGCCATTTAGACTTGATTTCTTAAACCTTGCTCCAGAGGAGTCAAGAGTAATCCCTGAGACCCATTCCACTTCCTTGTGACCAACACGTAAGGAGATGAAGGTATCGGCCGCCTATTGTCCACCAGCAATCTCATCCACCCTCTCCTCAGGTCCAGGTCCTGTCATTTTCCTTAGTCCTCATCTAGTTAGGACAGGATAATGGATGGAGTTGTCAGAATTGGCTTCAGGCTTGCTTTTCTTGCATTTCTTTCCACATCAGTCTCCAGCTACCAAGATGCGTCTGGGATGTTTATGCTCAAAGCTAAAATTATTATTATATTTCAGAAAATGAGAGCAAATGTTTATGGAAGGCCTCTGCTTCAGCATCTCATTCAACCCGATAATTAAATGCAACTATCTTTATCTGTGTGAGTGTTGGTTGAATGAGAAAATGAGTAACATTTCAGCTCTTCTAACAATATTATTTCAGATTTTAGAAAATAGGGCAAGTTAAGTATTTTATAGATATATGCTCTAGGGTCAAACAAACTTCAGAAGAAAAATGGGTTTTCACTGAAAGGAAGCTGAGCTCAAGACAAGATTTGAATAACAAAATAACAAGCTGTTTTTGCCAAAAGCAAACAAACAAACAAAAAGAGCCATGTCTACTGAAGATCCTATCATAGCGTCTTGTTTTCAACACTTATTGACACTTCCGTTTCCAATGTAATTATAAAAGCTTCGGCCTAGCTGCTGGACATCAACATTCAGAATTATGGTGTAACCTTAATTTAGATGTTAGAGACTATGACCGACCCTATGAAGAAGTCCAGAATAAAACCCATCAGTCATTTAAACCTCTAATACTGTCACTGTGAGCAACTGATTTTTTTCTGTTCCTTGCATGTTAGAATTCTTATGGGGCTGTTTTGCAGCACATCTGATAGGAGATAAATGTCATGGTGGGTATTACTTGGTCCCACTGAATTCTAGGCTGCTCTGAAGATATGGATTTTAAAGCACTAATCTCAATTTTTTATTTGCCAAATGGAAGATGAAAGTGTTCTTAAGTGAAGACGTATTTTGCTCCATTAGGCCAAGACCTAAAAAAGTAATTGCTAGGTTGGGTTGCTTTGGTTTGAATTTTGGAAGTGGAAGAAAACTCGAGCCACCGCCGCTGGATGGCACGAGTCTGATGCTCTTCTGCTGTCCGTGGTGCTGCAGCTAGTAGGCTTTTTAGCCAAATATACCACCTCTTGGCTCATTTTTATACCAGCTCTGCAACCAGTAACATTTTATTTCTGGTCTGAAATCCACACTGCCCTATCACCATCATTTAGCATGACAAGATGAGCCTAAAGCCCAGCTGTGTCTTAGGCTTGCTGCATTCTCATAGTGCACCTGCTGCAAACCTCTTTAGTCTGGGTATTACCTTAAACTTAAATTATGCTTCCAGCAAGTAAAGGTAAATGCTTAGATGGAATTCATATTCTAAAAATGTATTTTGTGCTTGAGGTATAAACACATTGCATTTTTATTCACAAAAGATACTTATCAAGCTATTTCTACCTGAAATTTTCAAATACCCAATGCTCCTCAGATTATCTCTCTCAATACAGAAAAAGAGATGCACTAAAAACAAAATAATTTGCCTAATATCTTGTCTTCAGTATCAGAGAAGAATAGTAACACTTGTGGACATCTATCTGCTGATGAGTGAGAATATTAAAAAAAAATCACTTATAGTTACGGTCTTAACACATAATGTCCAAGTTTTTTCCCCTCTTCTGCGCTGATCAAGACATTTTAAATAATAGTTATTTTTTTTCCCACACACAATAACTTATTATCTGCCAGACCATTGCTCTCCCTCAGGAGATTAGCTATTCTAAAACAACTTCAAGTTGCAAGTGATGCTCTAGATGGAGGATTAGTACTTTTCAGGGAAATTCAAGATAATGCAATTAGTTTTCTCCAACAAAATAGCTAAAAAGATTACAATGGATTTTTGCAAGGCCATTTTTTTAATCAT
>JAVCKT010097978.1:0-11152 GCA_032273925.1 Rhynchotus rufescens
GTCCTATTGGTTTTGAATATCTTCAAGGAATCCCCACAACATGTCTTAAGTTACCTGTGTTCAGTCACCCGTGTTCAGTAAGGAAGTGTTTTCTTTTGTTCAAGTGGAATTTCTTGTGCTTCAGTTTGTGCCTGCTGCTTCTTATTCTGCCACTGGGCATTGCTGAAGAAAGTCTAGTTCCATCCTTCTTGTCACCCTTCCATTAGACATTTATACACATTAGTTAGATTCCTTACACTCACTCCAAGCCTTTTCTCCAGATTGGGAAGTCCCAGCTCTCTCAGCCTTTTCTCATATGAGAGATGCTCCAACCCATTAATCATCTTTGTGTCATTTTGCTGGACTCCTTCCACTAGCTCCATGTCTCTCTTGTATGGGGGTTCCCAGACCTGGATGCAGCACTCCAGGTGCTAAAGAAGTGCCTTTATCAGTGTTGAGTGAAGGTTAAGTACTATCTCCATCACCCTACTCCTGATAAGTAACCCAAGATACAACTGCCCTTTGCTGCAAGGGCTCCTTACTGTCTTGTGCTGAATTCATTGCCTGCCAGGACCATCTTTCTTTGAAAGTTAGCTTCTCCTAATGAGTCATAAATTAAAATGTAATGACATAAGTGTCCAGAAAGCCAGATAAGATGACTTAATGGTTCCTTTTGCCTTAAAGTCTATAAATCTGTGAATCCATCTATCCAAACTGGAAGCAAGACTGGAAAAAAATATATTTTGAAAGTTCAGATCCCTGAAGGTGATCCCAAAGGAAGAAAGACATTTTATAGTGAAAAATAAAGTGGACAGATATAAATATAATAAATATAAATATAATTCTCTTTCTCTGCTTTTTTTTTTCTCCCTTAAATGCATATAACCATACTCAATTACCCATTATTAGATCTATTTAGTAAAATAAACAGGAGATGTGCAAACAAAGTTCCTTACTTAATTTGAACCTAAGCTCTGTTGAATTTACTCACTATGAAAATATAGAAAACTAATATTAACTTGATATTATGGGCACGGGCACTGAAAAGTAAATATCTACATACCTCTATCAAGTAATTTTACATAACTGTTTAAATATAACATAGCATCCTGAATATTGGAGTGAACCACTGATTTTATTCATGCTCTGTCAGAAAAAAAATGCAGATACTCCAGTTCTTCAGATTTAAAAAGTTTTAAATGACTTTGAAGCTGATATGACTGTGTCTAGAAACATCAAGAATATCTTTTTTTTTTCTTTGTTATGGAACTATTTAAAACAAAAAAAATGGAGTGGCACAACCTATCTTCCTTTATGCATATTGAATGATTGGGAGGAAGGGAGTGAATACATGGGGTGGGAAGAGTCTTGAGCAGGGAAAGGGACGGTTAGGAGTGCTTTCAGGACATGGATGTACATTCTTAAATAGAAGAAACATAGATTTCTTCCTACAGCATCAAGTAGATACATGCAGAATCACAGAATGGTTGAGTTTGGAAGGGACCTCTAGATATCTAGTCCAACTGCCCTGCTCCAGTAGGGACACCTAAAGTACATGGCACAGGGTGGCATACACAGCAGTAGAAGAGGAAATAGTTGCTGGATGTAAACTATTGTTTACACAATAGTTTGTGTAAACTCAGAACTAGAGGAACAGTCTTTGAGATGAAAATAAAAAATAGAAAGTTGGAACACTGGACTGGATGGAGGACTGAGTTGAATTTCTTAAAGAAAAATAAAGTTAAAGCAGTATGTCACAAAGAAAACCCTTGAAGAATCATATGTGTAGGTGGGGAAATGAGCACATATACATTATTGATAGACTTTGTATGTGTACAAATGCACACATACACAAAATGTGTACAGATAAGGAGTGTTGAGAAGCCAGTAGGATGGAGGAAGCTCTCATACCTTTGCTGGGAAATCAGTACAAATGGGTGCCTCTCTGAAGGGCATATATACTAATATATGCAGCATGGGATGAGAGCATGCAAGAGGAATTAGATATCTGTGTGCTGTTGCAAGGCAATGAACAGGTTGGGATCACAGATATGTGGTGGTATAGCTGGAGTGCTGCCATGGAGGGTCTTGGGAAGGGCACTCCAGGACACCCTAGGAGCAAGAGTCACCATATACTTGAGAGAGCTGCAGGACTGCAAGGGGCTCTTCCTGGGAATGGACAATGAACTAGTTGAGAGCTTATGGTTAGGATCAGCAGGAAAAGCTTTGTGGACAGTGCTGTATTTGGTGTCTACAGACAACCTGATCACAAAAAAGAGGTAGATGAGGCCTTGTCTTCAGACAAATGGAAGAAGCACTTGATGATTCTGAGAAACCCAGTTGATATCTTTAAAAGGCTACTTTATGCTATGTTTGAAAGATTCTAGGTAATTGAGAAAGTTCCTGACAACTGGAGAAAGTTGTTTACATGCACCTGCAAAAAATAGGTAAAAGTTTAACCCATGACGCTGCATATTGGTCAGCCTCACTTCAGTCACTCAGACACTTATAGAGTTCGTTCTCTTGGTGAAAATTTCTGGGCACTGGAAAGAGAATAAGGTGTCTAGGAGAAGCCAGTATAGATTAAGCAATGTTAAACTCTTTCCCCATGACACCCTCACCCTCAGACAGTGGAGCAGGTGCCCTGTGAGGCTGTGCTTTGGAGGTTTTAGAAGTGCTACTGGATACAGCCCCAAGCAGCTCGGTCTTTTCTCAAACCTGACCCTTCTTTGGTCAGAGGTGGACTACTGACCTCCTGAGGTCCCCTCCAGACTGCATTATCTTGCAATCCAATGATTATAGGTGCAGTAATATGTACAAGAGAAGGCAATATATTTTTCCTTTCTTACACATTCAAGTACTTCCTGCAGGATATATATCTTTTTCATTAGAATATAGGGTAAAATCATATTCATTCAATACATGAGAAGATTACAAATCAGTATTTTGGCTACTAATTAACATCATCTTTTTACATTCTTCGTTTTCACTTGTTTAAACTTATGCAAGGAGAAATGTTTGTTGAAATCTTGTCTGGCAACTTTTATCATTCAATTAGATTACAGAAAATAAAACTCCTCTGACAGTAACAGCAACAAAATCTGAAGCACAGTGACTTGGAGGTTGATTTCTACATATTATCAATATTTTGAAGACAATAGATTTGCTTGCAGTATGTCATTTCCCAGCCAGCACCGCATTTTCCTTCGATATAAAAATACTCATTGGGCTGTGCTGAAAATATTCCCTACCTAAATCAAATTAGATACAAATAAGGTCTCCTGAGCGTAGAAAGAACTTGAGTGAAAGCCTCCAGCAATATAGAATACATATAACAATATACAGTAAATAATATCCTAGAAAATGCTAAAAGACTTATGGCACCTCAGTAAGTTATAGTGGATAACAGAAGACAATATATCAGAAATCAAAGCAAAACTGTAATAGAAACTGAAAAGCTACTGAAGAGGGAAAGTACATGTTCTAATAAACCATTCACCATACAATGTTTACTGTTAAGTAAGATACTAAGGTGACAAAGTCCTCCAAGTATTTTTCCAAGAAAATCAAGAATCAATGGGTTCAACTAAAACAACATTCTGCCTAGATCAATGTTAATATCCTCTTGGACTCTGCCCTCATGATTTGTGGACTCTATGGACTATAAATTCTGTATCTCCCTGCATAGTATCACTTAACAAAGTGCGTGACTGAAATAAAACGCAAATCTTAAGCAAGTCCCAAGTCAAAGTAAATTATTATAAATATGTAAATTTCATTTACTAACTAAGGTTGGCACTGAATAAGATGCCTATATTCTGCCAAACTTACCTACTGATTCGGTAACTAATTTCTGTGAGTGACAATGTTAATTACATTTATTTCAAAATATAAATCAGTATAGGATCTTTGAACTGGTCATAGCATCGCTCTGATACTATTAAAAATGCATTTTACTTAGCAACACTTTATGTGGCATAATTTTTTAAAAAAGAAAGGAATAAAATTGACCTCCAAAAAATGGGATATGCTAATAATATTTTGATGGCAGCAATCTGGAAAGCATCATCTCTGTAGAAATAAATATAGTATAAAAGGGGCAAAATAAATTATTTTGAGGACCAGGACAAAGTAAATAAGATGAAAACCAGGAAAACGTAATGCGAACTCATGCAGAACAGTAGACTGAAAAATAAAAGTTATGTTAGTATCACAAGGGCACTATGTATTCCCAGGACAATGCTGGTCTGGAAAAGGTAATTCTGAAGTAGAAACGGAACAGATACTTCCCATAAAAAAAAGAGAAACACACATGCTATTTATGTGACCTCAGAAATAGTCTGCATATAATTTCAATTTTATTTAAGAAAACTAATAGTTGGAAAGTAGAAATATAAAAGGAAGGATTACTTCATTTAATAAAAGTGATAAAATTAAAAGCCTATAAGCCTACAAAAACTGAGACAGATACAATTAATATCTGAAATTTCTTAATGGAAGTGAATTAGAGAAGGAAAACGGCAAACAAAAACAATCCAAGATATAAGGGAACAAAAGCGAATGGGCAAGATCTAATATTATTCTTATAAATAAATGGAAGATGAACATCTGAATGAGCTTCCTAACTTAGGGAGTCTTCATTGAGTTTTCATATGGAATAGATAAAATCTCTTGATCAAGTCATGCAAAGGCTGTGAAGGTCTGCAAAACAAAGGGCATGAACTAGTAGCTTAAGAAGTTTGTTATAATTCAAGAACCTTTGACATCTTTTTATTGAGTGTCTTCATTCATAGTTTTCTTAAAAACCATAAAAACATAATTACACAACCCTGAACAAAATATAAATAAATGTGCCTTGTAAAAGATGGATAAGTGTATAAAAGAAAAGAAAAAAAAAAAAGGAAAAACATTTTAATTCATGGTTTCACTATAAATAGTAATCTAGGGTACTGATAAGAATGTGAAAGGCATAATGTAAAGTAAAAGGTTAAATAAAACTTGGAAACCTCTTTTTCTCTGTATTTTTTCTTTGTGCCTTTTAATCTTCAGTCCAACATTGCTGCTTCTTCTGCTTTCAGTCCCAATATCCCAGGATTTATTCAGTTAAATTCCATCAAAATTTCAGAGTGAGTGTTGACTGAACTCCCTTAATATACAACATTCTTTATCTTCTATATTTTATCTTGTTTTGCATTGTTTCGTCTTCCCAGAAGTGATCAAAGATAAATGTAGTGTCTTGTTCTTATATCAATTAAATCTGTTAATACCTAGAGTCTATCAAATGAAATATTATTATCAAAAACTCATTAAGTGTTGTCCTTTAGATATTCATCTAAATTCAAAATTTCAAGTAAAATAAGCAATGAGTCTTTGGTTTCTATAATTACAGAGATTTCATGAGAATTTAACATTTCTGATTTGGAAGCTATTTTTCAACTATGTTAATCTCAGAATCAGAGCAGTGAATCCAGATCTTGGTCTGGTTTTGAAGTGTGAAGGGACAAATGTTAAAGTTTTGTTTGAACCATCATTAATCCCTAATTTTTGCATTTCCTAAATTCTAGGAATACAAATGAAGGAGGTAATTGCTTGATCAGTTTTGATATGAATTAACACATCATCCTTGATGAGACTAGGGGTTCAGAATGTCACAGTACTGTCCAAGGTACTGTATTGTGAAAGAAATACTTCATTCTTGGATTGTGTCTCCCAAACAGCCTCTGACAAACCTTTGCCTAGAAGAGATGTTTGGTGTTTGAATCAAATTGCTCTTTTTTTTATCTACCACTCTTTTCTTCCGTGCTTCAAAATCATATTCTAATCTCTGTTTTTATGTGCAAATAATCCTGGATGTGTAAAATGCTGGTATTCCTTGGATTATCAGGAATTTCCTTGTATTTTCCTTGTATTTGCCCTGTATTTTCCTTTTTTGATTATATTTAAAATACATTGTGATAGCTAATATAGCTTTATTATAGAAATAAATGTATTCATTTATATTTTAAATCACCTGACAAATCTGTTTAGGTAAACAGTCTAAACAGCTTATGCTAGCAATCTACCTCTCTCCCAAAAAAAGAAAACTCCATAATAGAATTCTTAAATGCTATACTAATCACATGAAGTATGAGAAAACATTTACTTTGTTTTTATTGTTAATTTAATAGTGGTAAAAATGAGTGAATAGGCTTTGGGTGTAGCTTAATATCTTTTCAAAATAATTTTGAAGGATGATTTTATCAGCCATGGTACTTAAGTTATACCACACACCAAAAGCTACAAATATAGGAAAAGTTTACATAGATGGAAACTATTCCTATGGAAATTATAATTCCTAAAAAGGAATTATAATGTTAGGTAACCAAATGTAGGTCTGCTTTAGTTATTTGTTTTTATTTAATAACATTGGTAACTATAATGAATAGTTGATAAAAAACAATCCACAACTTTCCATAAATAGATATCCCAGTGAAAATATCAAGATTAAATTCTCAGCTGAATAAAATTCCTGAAAGAAACAAATGTAAAAGTTAATTATGCAACAGATCAGTTCATCTTGAAGCTATACATAAATGTAGAAAACATTATTTCCTTTAGGCTTTTCTTTTGAATTCCTGAAAGCTTATGTAAAGAATGCAAATTGTGTTCATTTTTCTCAAAACAGACTACCTTCTTGCATGCAGGAACTACAGATATTGAACAACATCTTAATGCAAGTACTTCTATGGATCAGAATATATGATAAATCTATGCTAATTTACATTATTTTAGAATTTGAGGATTCCTGACAGCATTGAAGCTAATGGATTTTTGCTACTTATTAGATTAGAAAGTATTCTTACAACTTATCAATGTATCCAAGATTTTGTTTTCTTTTGTTTTCTCATCAGATCAACAGTGTGAAATGGTCTAGCCAATTAACTGCTGCCAGAGCATAACTCCAATTTTGAATTATTCTGATAGGTCCACAAAAAACGATTGATCTTCCTGTAACTATCAGAGATCTTATATTACACAAGGTGAGAAAGTGATCTTAATTTCTATGAAATAAAACATACAAGGATTAAGATCTTGGAGATTCTACTGACTGACTAATTTGCTAAAATCCTTTTCAGTGGTCATGTATGAAAGATAAAAAATACCATTTTTTTTTGTTTGTTATATACATGGTAATTATAAAACATAAAAAGAAGCATCAGAAATATATTATTACAATATATGCTTTCATTCAGAACAACTTAATAAGATTTTCATTTGTTTGCATATAGTAATTTTGATGTGGTTCTGTAATTTTTTCAAAACACTGATAAAGTAAGAAAAACTTCATACACCTAAAATACCTTTAAAGTGTTCTGCCAGATGTTCTGTGAAGTCACTTGACTTGTTAACTCCTGTGGTTTATAGTTGTTAGTTATAAATTCTGTAAATGGAATCACTGGGCAGAAAACAGAAATCACAGAACCATGGAATGATTCTGTTTGGAAGGGACCTCAAGAGATCATCTGGTCCAATCCCCCTGCTTGAGCAGGGTCATTCAGATTATGCTGCACAGGATCGTATCCAGGCAAGTCTTAAATATCTCCGTAGAAGGTGGCAAGTAATACAGGGTTATAGATGTGGAGGTGGGTGATAGGCAATAGAAATGACATGGTGGAGTGGTTGCCATGAGTCTAGGGTGGTGGTCATAATGACTAGGCTAGAGGATAGGCTGGGCTGGGGCTAGAGGAGCAGTGAAGAGAGGCCAGGTTGGCTAATGGGCTAATATAGAAGTTAGAGCAGAGTAGAGGGTCAGATGGAGGAGAAGGTAGAGGGTTAGGTGGAGGGGTGAGTATAATATGGCAGGGCAGTGTAGGGTAGACGGAACAGTGCTGGGTAGGGGTGATAGAGTAAAGGATGGAAGGCAGGGGTTAGGCTATAAGGCAGGGGGTGGGGAGAGTGGAATATGCAGGTATGGGTTATTGTGAAGTAGAGTGGAGGGTGGAGGTAGGGAGTAGTGTAGAGGGGAGGGTGGAAGTAGGGGCTTGAGTAGGTAGGCTTAGGGTAGTGTTGGGTTCCGGCAGGATTACAGTAGCATTGGGCTAGGGTTAGGTTAGGGCAAGTAGGATTCAGGTAGGTAGGCTTAGGATAGGCTCAGAATAGACAGGGTTAGAGAAGGAAGGATTATGGGGAGGGTCCTTGGGAAGAGTGGAAGGAACCACCTGGTGAGTGTTATGATCCTGTGACTTGAATTCATTCCTGTCCTGTTGCGCTATGCACAGTACAAATGGACTTGATTCTACAATAGGTTAACTATATATGGGCATGTTGGTTTTCCTCCCTAGCTATAACTTCTCTTGCACAGTTTTCTCTCTCTTGCTTGGTGTCATAGAGCTTTCCAAAACATGTTTCTCTATCACAAATCTATTTAGTTCTTTTGAAATAAACAGGAGCCTTATATACACATGCCTCAACATGACCTCAGAAAGCCCCTCAACATTTAGTCTAATTCACCTTTTGTTACAACTGTCTAATGCTCCTGTGAAGAATTCCTATGAAGAATTGTCTTAAAAGTTGCCATTTCTTTGTCCATATTGCATACTTTTTGCTGAGCAGTTGTACCACTCTATACTGATAGTATACTTCCTCTTTATATCTTCTAATAAAATTTATTGTACAGCTCTGTGTTGTGCATTTTGGTTTAATATGCAAGAACACTAAAGACCAAAACTTATTACTAGAAGAACATTTCAGAAAAGTTAACCTGCCTATGAGTTACTCAGTTACTACTGAGAGCCAGGAGTCAGACAGCATTTGCTTAATTAAGTGAATTTATTTTGACAAGTTGTTTTTGCTTAACATGGCTGCAACAGCTGATTACTGCTTGATTAAACATCAATCTCTTGCACTGGGTAGAGGAAAGAAAAATTCATCCTACCTACCTGCTAGAATGCACTGAATAATCACTGTAGACACCTCCTTAGAAATTCCATTCCAGAAATGTCTATTTCCTTTTTCTTTATTTTTTTTTTCATATATAAAAGGAGTCTAGGAGATCTAGCTCAGACAGATATACCTAAAATACAGCTGCGTAAATTTTGTTAAACCCTTCCTCTCTCTTGACATCGTAAAATGAGGATGACCTACCTGGAAGACGACTACTTTTAGAGTGAATAGTGGGAAACAGACAATTCTAAGACACAGTCCATCTGGCTATTTTAGACTTACATTCTATTTTATCCTAGAAGGACTTATATTCCCTTTGAATCTAAGGAACTAGATCAACTCAACTAAGAAGGAACCACCTACACTACATAGATAAATCTATCCACAAGATAGTTTGAAAGAAGTTTTAAGGTGGTTTAGTGGAATACTTTCTGACTATTGTAGAAAAAGTATAGGCAAGATGTAATGGAAGAGGGGAGAGAGAGATAAAAAGAGGCATTCAAACTGTTTAGACTTATTCAGTATAAAACTATCAATACCTTACTGTCCAGCCAGGTGCAGAAAAAATAACTTGATGGTATAGCTTAATTTACCCAGTATCTCACTTATTACTATGAGCATAATCTGAAAGACTGTCTACAGTTATGCTACAATAATGAGGTTAAAATATTTTTTGACAATTCATATTAAAAACACATAATCCCCAAAACTACTTAACAGCACTGCTTTAAACAATAATAATTCAGGAAATTAAAAGTTTTCACTCTGGTTGATTAGTAAGGTCTTAGGTATTTCAAGGACATGTGAATCAATCTTGCTGATTTCTTTTGTTGTGCGTTTATGTTCTTACTTACATAACTTATGTTCTTATTAGCTCATACACCTCAAGGTCAACCTAAGTCCAAATTTTGTTACAGAGTATACATTGAGCATATTGGACAACTAAGTACCATGACTTCTCAATGTAATTAATGAATATGATGTTGATCGGAACGCGATGAGAAAGAAAAAGGAAAGTCAAGCATAAGTCATAGCTGGGAAGATTTTCCTTATTGGCTTCAGAAATGCCTCAAACTGTGCATTTAAACGCATGGAGAGTCTATTAAAGGATATGACCTACCAAATTTGCCAGTATGGATACTTTTAAATACATCATACATTTTTATGAATTAGTTTACGTAACTAAGCTAATCTGACACACTTGTGAGACGTATCTGTGAACTCTTAGGGGCCCAGAAAATTGTTGTGCAGATATAAATTGAGTATTTGAAAGTCAAATGCAAATTTAAGGTGAGTAAACATTAAACATGTGCTTTGTAGAGCACCTTAAATTGGGAGGTTACTTTCAGGCCATCTTCAATATAGAGAGGAAGATTGAAGCAGTTCTGAATTGCCTTCATGAGAGATTTTTCTTTCTGTGTTTCAGTTAAGACTAGCTCTCAACTTATGAATGCAGATTAGATGCTTAAAATTAGACTCAGAATAACTTCTTAATTGTGCATACCAGAAGTACTATTTTTCAGTCTCTTAGAAGGATATGAATAAAATAGTATTCAAATATATGAATTCAAATAGACTAAATATCTGACTCAATAAATAAAATTATTTTAAAATCTTAATTTGAGAGAAGGTGTATTTGGCTTTTATCCCAGCAATAACACTTTTTTCCTTCCTGACAATGTTAGAGCAGTTGGAATCCTCTAATCTTGTTTTTTTAGAGATCTCAAGAACTTCAGTTTTTCATTTTCAACACCTAAGAACATCTATTTCCTGTCATATTGCTTCTTTGTACTGAGAAAGGCTCTCTGATAGAAACAGCATCTAAAGAAAAGAAATATATCTTTTAGATATGTCTGTTTATTTCTACCAGCTGAAAATCAGACAAGGTTATCTTACTTAACTCTCTCCTTTGGAGACTCTCTCATTGGTTACATATCCAATTGGCTACATTGGCCATGTTAGGTAAAGAAGAGCTGGAAGGAAGGCAAGGCAAGGGAGAGTATTTCATAGAATCATAGAATGCTTAAGGTTGGAAGGGACCTCCAGAGGTCATCTAGTCCAACCCCTCTGCTCACGCAGGATCACCTAGAGCACGTGGCACAGGGCTGCACCAAGCGGGTTTTAAAGATCTCCCGAGAAGGAGACTCCACAACCTCTCTGGCCAGCCTGTTCCAGGGCTCTGTCACCCTCACTTAGGGTGATACACAGGGATGTTTCCCTATTTCCTAGAACTCATAACCCAAACAACTTA
>JAVCKT010097979.1:0-11151 GCA_032273925.1 Rhynchotus rufescens
GCTGCGTGCGGCTGCTGCTGCTGCTCGCGCTGCGGCTCTCCGGCGCCAACGCCGCAGGTAAAGCGCGCCGCGGGGCCGCGGGATGGCGGCCGGCACCGCCAACGGCGCGGGGCGCGCGGCCGCGCAGCGCCCTGGGGCTCCGGGGGTCCCCCTGGCCCGGGGCAGAGCCGCCCGGCCCCACCGAGCCGGGTCAGGGGGTGCCGCCTGAGGGATGGAGCCGTGGGCTCCCGTGGGTTCCCGTGCTGGAATCCAGTGGTGCTGAAATCCTGCAGCCCGGGTCTGGCCTTTCCCAGGTGGCGGGGGGCACCCCGGCTCGCGGGGGTAGGACTTGGAGTCAAGGAGCAGTACTGTCCAGTTGTTGCTTTGTCTTAGTCAAATAATGTGTTATTAAGGCTTGAGATTCCCAAGTCTGTATGTTCTGCACTGGTGAATTGCTTAAGTAAAATGTCAGTATGCCTTGTGGGTCTTGAGGAGTGCTTTCTGGAGGGTTTTGTACTGCGTTTTTAAAAGCAATGGTTAAAATATTCATGAAGTAAATGGGACTCCAACATTATGGGCTGTATTCTGCCTCTGATGGGTTTTTTGTGGTGCAAGAGCAGGCCAGCTACTCCTAAGGAGATAGGAAAGTATCTATAAAACTTACGCCTTTCATTGTTAATCACCACTTTTGCCATGCAGTAATGGCAGTAATATCGGGTTGCTGCTGTCTGCTGTGCAGGATGCTAACGGTGGAGCATCTTTTGCCAAGACCAAGGTGTTTGCCAAGGTTCTGCTCACTGTATGTGCACTGGTGTTGTGAGTTTAATCAATCATCAGCAGTTGAGCTCTGCTTTCAGAGTGCAGCACACCCCTGACTAGTTACGCACTTGATGCCTTTCTGAATACTGTTCCCTCCTTGATGATAAAATTGTACAGGAGTTACCATTTTACTGGAGTTACGTTAAATGAAAATGTGAAAAGGCAGAAAACTTAGTTTCAGGCTTGAGACATGCAAACAATTACACTACATATGTAATAGTATATATGTGTGTCTGTGTATGAGAGAGGAATTTACTCAGTAGTCCTTCCTAAAGGTTTCTTCCATCAGTGAAAAGGTTTGGTTACTATAAATGGACCGATATTTGTGGGAAACCGTCAGTCACATCATGACAAGCAAGCCATAATGATATTTATTTTCTGCTGCTGACTTCTGCTACCAAGAATTATGCCCAGCGGTCACTGAAGCAATTCTAAAGGGCAGAGGGCACTTATGCAAAACCGTGAGGGAAATTATATCTTTTCCTGTTGTACAATTCCTCTTTGGGGAGTAATTTCCCAAATCTCCATCCTTCTAAAGTGATGAGTATTATGTCTAGTTTTAGTCAGATATTAGTAATCAGTGTCATCTGTATTAGTACTGTTTATCTGTATGAAGTAAGGCTTTGGTTTTCATGTTTGTATCAAGCCTTGCATATTCATGTGAAGTAACTTCAGTAAGTGGGAAGGCTTTATGCTGCAATTTCCATGCAGTCTTAAATGTGGGGAAGGTTATTTTATTCTTCCATTAGTTAATAATTTACAAAAACTTGGTCAGGAACTAGCACAGCACCTAGCTAAACCCCACTTCAAAGGGAAGCTAACGTTACTGTGGAAGGAATAATCGAAGTATGGCTTGCAGAAAAGGGACAACTGGTAAAACAAAGGTTTTGTACCGCTCAGCTATCAGCGACGGCTATCAGCGATGGAGTCAGCTATCAGTGGCAGGTCAGCTATCTTAAGGAGCTGAAAAACAGGATGTCAAAAGAGCAAATGTTTGCCTTGCCTACTTTGTCCAGATAGCCTGTCTAGCAACTAGTAAGCGCTTGAAACACGCAAGCCAAGATGTGTATTCACTTCCTATATAAGATGTACACTGTCACAATAAAGTTGAGACTTGCTGCGCCCGCATGTCTCCCGTCGTATTCCGTCACGTTACTGCGGAGGGAGATGAACTAAAACTGCCTACTAGTGAAGTCTACAAACAAGATGTATTCTGGAAATGTGAGGAATCAAATTTAACCTGCAAACCAGCATGTTTCTTGTAACGGAAATAATGTTTGTGGTTAAATGCAACCTAAGGAAGTACCATGTGCAAGGCGGCTGTGCTGCTGGTAGGTCAGCAAGATACCCTGCAACTGGGCAGGTAGATACCAAACGAGAAAAGGCTTCCGAGGCTTTGTTTTGGAATAAGTAGCTTGTGTAGATTGGTATTCTGTCAACTCTATCTTTTAAACCTTTGTAATTGAAGAATTCTTCAAAGTAAGTAACCATGAGTTGCATCTATGTTGAGTTCAGGGTAACAGGACGGTAAATGCTAAATGCCAAGGCGTGTTCTTCAGAGCTTGTTGCTTCATTTAGTTGCCTGACTTAGTTTTCTAGTTTAATTGCACCGTGTGCTGCCAGACTCACTTAAGAAAAGCAAACCCACCACATGCAATCTTCTAACCTCTGAAGCCCTGCATGGCTTGTACAATCGGAGGAAAGGCCTCATTTCCTATTGCTTCCTTGCTTTTTGTTGCTTTCTTTTCTCTTATGGTTTGTTCCGAAGAAAAGACTTTAATCGGTGTGTTTAGGGTCCCTCATTTGGGTTCTCTGGTGTCTAATGAGTGCTCACACTGCAGCTGTACCTGTAGTAGTTGATGTTCTCCATGTTCATCATGAGAACACCTCATGATGTTCTTCAGGCAGACAATTTCAGATGTTCCTGAATTCCTTATGCACTTGCAGAGAGTATAACTGATACTAAATTCATTGACATTCATTTAAACACTAATGATATTGAATTAAACCAAGTTGCATCTCCAGACTTTTCCTATTTCCATTTTATTCAATTTCATTCTTGTGAAGATAGTTAAGTGAGCCAGGCTGCTTGTAGGACTTTAAAGCAAGAAGAAAAAGCCTGAAACTGCTCAAACAAGTACAACACATCCCTCTCTTTTATCTCTAAAGTAATGACTGTAATAGGGAGCAAAATAAGGGGGGAAAAATATTGCATGCTGTCTTCTGTTCCTTTCTCCATAAAGACTAGGGCAACAAGAACCCAGCAACTCAGCACTTTAAATTGATTTGTATTAGATTAAATCAATAGGTATTGAGCCTGGAGCCAATAGTTTATGAGAAGTTGCTCTACATATATCACTGTCTAGCTTTATGACACTGATCATCTAGCGGTGGTTTGTCTTGGTCTTCTGTGTAGTTCAGCATGTGAGAGGGCAAGATGTAGCGTTATTTCTACGCTACCGAGGTTTCCTTATGGTCACATATAAGCTAAGATATAGAAGCAGCTCTGACTAGAAGTGATATTGGTTTTAGTTGGTACGTGACTCAAGGAAGAAAGCCAAGATGAGAACTCTCTTGGTATGCAAACCGTACTGCAGGTTACCTGGCTTCCTTGCAGAGGGGTAATGGAGCTGCTGTGCAGCTTGGCACTGGCACCTTCTAAATTTATCATCTTGGAAGATGTTTAATTGCTATGCAGGTGATGCATCTGCTAAACTAGCACCAAGTCAGGTGATCTGTGATAACCTCAGAATGTCTCAAGACACTGCACAGATGTAAAATTCATGGACCTTTCTTCAACATTATCCTTAATATCAGAAGCATAATAGTCATCCTTGCTTTAATCACCACTCTCCAGCTTGACTATTTAGTAGAGTTTACTGTGTTTCTGTTTTTTATTATGACTGTATGTGTTTTAAAACTTTTGGGGGAGCAGGTGAAGGAAGCTACAAGGTACAACTTCGTAAATATTAGTCAAATCATTTAAGTTATTTGTGTAAGATTGCTTTGTAACTAGGGAACAGCAGAGCCCACTGCAAGCTCTATAGCAGTAGACAATGTCCTGGAATATCTCAGTATGTATGTGGGTAACATTTATCCTGAACTGCTCGTATTAGGGAGGGGAGGGGAAGCTAAAAGAATGTTCATCTTTGTAGATCGGAGGACATACTCATATGCAAACAAATCCTGTTCTGCTTTCCCTACTGTTCTTGCACCAATTGAGAACATAAAGTTTTTGTAGGAGCCAGGCAAGACCCTGGGGTTTTGCTTTATTACAGGAACAAAAATAGGTTTGCAGTGATGCTAAGGAGACTGCAACCTGGAAACAGTGATTTTTACTGCATGATGATCCATGTTCCAGGCTAGTGAAGCCTTTAGCTTTGTTTGTTGGAGTGATAATGGAAGGCAAGGAGATTTGTTACGTCCAAACACAGGATAGGCAGGTGCCGTGCTGTAATGGAGTCCTTGCACTAGTGCTGAATCTGCCAGTCCATTTTGGTGTTAAGCTGTGATAGTTTAAGCCCACAAACAAGACAGGGTTTGAGTACAGATAGCAGATTTTATTAGACTACTGACATAGCTTAGAGAAGGTCTTTGCCTAACTCTAGGTTTACTATAGGAAAAGAGAGGCTTGTCTTTGTTTTATAGAGCATGTCTTCTCTATAAAACAAAGAAGCTCTCTTTCAGGTTATTACAGAGGTCAAATAAAAGATACTACCTCTGCCTTTGAATTTTCTTTGGCCTAAAATAAAGTGGCTGAAATTCAGCTGATGAAAAGTAATTTTTTTAGAACTTTGGCTGTATATACCTATTCTAAAATTTAGGTGGAGGAGGGAGAGAATTTAGGTGGTAGTAGGCCAAGGTGATGGGGTTCTACTAAAAATAATTTTATGACTTAGGTCTTTCTAACTTGGTTCCATTGAGAAGGACTAGAATTTCTTTAAATGCTTTTTTTCTTCTTTTGCTTTTTAGATCTACCCATGACAACACAAGATGCCAGCCAAGCTCAGGAGAACATGACAACTGAAATGCCAGCTGGCCTTAATGAATCATCTACTGGTAATCATGTTACTTCAGTACACCTAAAGCTATAATATTTTTCCCAGTCTCCAAAGCAGGGGATGGATGCATCCTAAACATCATGTGGAGCTTACATTTTCATACTAATTAAATCCATTGAATTTTCTTCAGAATAAGTAGAATTAAATGTATCATTTAGGTCCTTTAAAGCTACTGCAAGAGTTTGTCCTGTGACTTAAGCCCTGGTGATCTGTGTGACAACCTTGTGATGCTCTCAGAGTTGGCACATGCAGAGAACAATTCCAGCCCTTCTGCAGCCTTCATGTTTAATTTTCAGTGGAATCATTAGGGCCAGTTTGACCTCTGTCTGATGGAGAAACAAGGCTTGTTAATACTCCTGTCTAGAGAAACAGCATTAATGTTAAAAAAAAAAAAATGTAATTCATAATTGTTCAGAAATGCCATTTGGGACGGGTGGTGGATGGGACTGACAACAATCCTACCAAATGCACTGACCTGCAGCCGTTGTCTTCTGCATCATCCACCTTCATATGCAGGTTTCGTGTTTCTGGCAGTGCAAAGGCCAGGAGAAGGTGTGAACACCCAGCTGGTGCACGCGGGCACCCAGGGGCACTGCATTCCTGGTGCCGTGAGCTGGCACGTGGGCAAGGCCAAGGCTTGCAGAGCTTGCAAGCAGCTTGCGAGGTGTGTGACGCCTCTGCCTAAGCTTGCTCAGACACCTCTAATGCTCAGACACCTCTAGCAAGGAACTGCCCTAGCACAACTAGCTTCTAGTAATGACTGCACCTGGGAGGCTTTTTAAAACAAACAAGACTTTGAGGTCTATTTCAGTATTTTATGGAAGAAGATGAAACAAGAAATCTTTTGAGATTTCTTAGGCTTTCAGAGATCCTGCTTCTACTGTGCAATGATCAGCTCTGTCATCAGTGATCAGTGTTGAGAGAGGACTGAAGCTAAGGCCCTGCTTTCCTCTTTTTACTTTTCTGCTTTGAGGCCTTTGTATTCCTTGAGCAGGAGTGATCAGGATGCTCTTTTCCTCTTGCAAAACTGGAATTATTTTCTTTCACTGCTTCCATCATTTCTGAGATGTATTATAGAGAATCTGACAATAGTTTTGCAAGCATGTAAACCATATGTGGTTGTGTGGCTTCTATTTCTGTCTCATCATTTTAATTGAAATAAAATTAAATCTGTTTATAACAGCTTTATTTTTCACCTTTCAGAGCCAATTAGAACTACACGAATTGTCAGCCGTCAAACTCGGGAGAGCGTTTCAGACTATTCACCATTTGGGCATAGTGTGTCTACACCAGGTAAAAGCAAGCATATGTCATCTTAAATCGTTAAATTTCAGTTGCGTTAAATTTCAGTTTTTATTCATAATGTGATTATGCAAGATTCATACTAGTTGATAATACTAGAATTTACAGTTTGATGAAATCAAGGTCATTTAAGCTGTGCTTAAAGCAGTATGGAAAATAATTATGGAAACTGGAAAAGCTCTAAATTGCTGTAATTGTACTGGATTGACCTCTTCTTTAAGTGTAGTTTCCCCTTTTGTCTTGTAGCGATGTGCTTCAGTTTGCTGGCAAGTTGTTTACAGGTAGTACAATACTAGGGAAGTGGTTATTTGTGTAGATTTGGACAGATGATATTGTTTTAAATGGTCTAAAGTGTGCCATTAAAGCTGTATTTTACTCATTTTCTCTTCTGCACTGTTTTTGAAAGGTCGACAGCATGATCACAAGGCAAGTGGTGGGAACCAGCTGTGTCTTTTGCTTGTTATTGCCTCCCTGATAGCTCTAACATGCTTTTTAGGGCTTTATGAAGGTAGTCTAGAAATAGTGCTGCAGAAGGGAGATTTTGCTCGCCATTCAAGTCCATTTAAATGTCATTTCCTTTTCTGGAAGGAAGTGAGGATCTTTTGGTCTATGATAGTGTTTGTTTATTGTGTAGGGAAGGAAATTCCCTTCAGTACAGAGGGAGTTTTGCAGAGCAGTGAGAAACGGATGAGATTCCAGTGCAGCCCAGGGCATTTAGTGGAGATGCCTCTGGAGTACATGGCCTACCTCTGTCTCCCTGGCTGTGCTAACTTGCAGTGGTTTTGAGAATAACCATGGCCTGTCCTCCCATTTCTTTTCCTTGCTTTGTGTTTATTTGGTTTTGGGTTTTTTGTTTGTTGTTTAAATAATTCTCTGAGTCATACTTAAATACTGATTTTTAGTTCATATGGTTCTAGAGACCAGTCAGTAGGCTTTAGGGAAAGAATGTCTATAGGTGACTGTCTGAATTAGTCTGTAAAATAGGCAGCTATTCCATTCTTCCAGTATTTTTTTACATTCACAACTATTATATTAGAAGGCCAGCAGCTATCCCATTAAAATGGCAGTGGCACTGTGACAGTGGTCACAAGACTCTGATACTCTTAAAGTTCTGACCATTAACACAAGGTAAAGAATCTCCCTAGGAATCGGCATTTGGAAAAGTCTCTGCTGTCAAAAAATACTATTAAAAAAATCAGTAACAATACCATAGGGCCTCTCTGCTTCCTGATTACCTCTGTAGGATCATAATGTTTCACTTCATTTCTGTCTCAACTTTATTAGGTCCAGATCTGTCCACGCAAGACTTGAAGCAAGGAATTGAAGTGAAACAATCTAATCTCACTTATGTTGTGTATGAGATACTCCTGTCTGGTAAGTGGGCTGTTTTATCTTCCAGTTAAACTGAATGCCTATGACCACACACAATATTTTCTGTGAGTTGCTAAGTAAGAAGTTATAAGCAGCTTCCTGAGCATTAGAAGATTGATCTCACTGGGAAGCCCTTTAATTTGTGGAAGTTGTTTACAAAATATTGGAATGATACTTTAAGGACATAATAGCACAGCACTTTATTTTTTTCTAGAATAAACAAAAAATGAGCTAGTGTCTGTTTCTCATTCTGGTATGTGAATTCTTGGTATATGGTTCTCCACTTCTACAGATGTCACAGGTATCATTTTTCTAATGGCTACTCCCCAGCAACGTAAGGGGGTTCATTTTCCATTCCTTTAAAGTGCAGTTTTAAAGAAATGAATCTCAAATGACACCCATTCAGTTTTTAGCCACTTTTTAATCAGACTGCAGAAACTTGCACTATTGTGAAATGAATTTCATTTGCAAATAACTCAGGAAAATAAACAAGGTGAGTTATGTTTGGCTCACTTGTTGAGGCTTAATAAATGGATCTAATAATTGAGTGCTGTGATTACAATTTTGCTTTGCTGTGAAAGACCAAGGTGTTATACCTCTAAGTTTAACCACAGGTCAGTGGATCCTATAATATTTCATCTTGGACTTGGCATTCAGTGTGTGCTGTTCCATGAACTTCAAATGTCTCTGCCAGACCCCAAAAAGCCTAAAGCATTTTATATGAGGAGCTGGTGCTTTTACACTTGACTCAGCATTTTTTTAGACATGAATGTGTAAGCCAGCAGGCTGTACTTTAAAGGATTTAAACTGTGAAAAGAAGCCCAATTTTTTGCCTATCAGGGATATGTCTGGGGTTATGGGTGGGGACTGTAATAATTGTATTCAGGTGGACTATTTTTTCCTTGTTAGGTATTTTTGATACTTTTGTGGAAAAACGTATCACTTTGGACAGCCCAGCTAACGTTGAGCTCTCATGCAGCCTAGCCAGTAAATATCCTTATTTGAAAATTCTTCAAGTGACTTGGAAGAAGGGAAACAAAACCATCCAGCACATCAAGAAGACTGAAAATAGCTGGAGCATCCAGTAAGTAGCATTCTTGGCAGTTTGACTTGCAGCTTCTGGTGAATCACACCACGTGGGTATACACAGCCCAAAACTAATGATGTTGTATGCTGGGAAAGAGTGGAAACCAAATGCATTTGCTAAATTGATGGCTGTAATCAACATATCGAAAATGAAGGAAAAGAAGAAAGATTGCAATTACCCTGAGCCTGGAGGAAGAGCTCCTGCTTTCTTCTGTGCAGCACTAAACACCCTTATCCTATAAGGATCTTATTCTTCCAGGTTGTAATTCTGTTTGGTAGTTGAAGTAGTGATCTCTGCCTGCTGTGTCGCTAACTAACCCTCTGTTTTGCACCTTTCTCTCCCCCTACAAGCCATGCCTTTCAGGAGACTTTCTGAAAGGCATCACTGGTCAGTTTGTCTACGTTGTCAACAAAAGGAAAAGAGAAGAAGGATTGAGCTTCACAGAAAAGAATATTTAAATTATTGTAAAGATTTTCTTCTCTGGTGTCTCTAGCAATGTTGTAGAGAATATTCTTTATTTATGCATTTTGATATTGGACTGGTTTAATATTAACCAGGTAGTCCCATGTTGTTTTCTGTATATTTTCAGTTTCTTAATCTCAGTAGTATCCATATAAAATTTCTACGGTGAAAAGATGGGGACAGGGTAGCACTATTCTGCTATTTCATATGCACAGCCTATGTAAACCTTCTTCAAAGTGCCTGTGAAATAGGAGTCCAGCATTTCCTCTGCTGTCAAATTTATTAGATGACAGTTCTTAAAAATTGTGCTGTGTTGGTATTAACCACTTGACTGAAAGGCTTTGAGAATCCACAGACTGTTTTAAGTTTTCTGGTTTCATGTCCTTCATAGCTCATGCTATAAATTTTACATAGTAAAACTACATTCAATTAAATATTTTTGTTCTGTTGGATCATATTTCTTAAAGACATCTTATCCTCTCTAGGTGAGCAATAAGGATGAAAATGGTGCTCAAATTTCTGAGCCACCCTGTGCTATTCTTTCTTTTTCCTAAAAATGTCATGCTGTTTCTAGATTGCATTAAACCTGAATCCTAGTGTTTTAACCATGGATGTTCTGTGTTCCACTACTCGTCTGTTTTGGCTTATCTCTAACTATTATGGATGACTAACAGCAAAGAATTATGAACAAAAGAAAATGATAAAACTCCATATATTTTAGATTGACAGTCACAAATGAAGATGAATTGGGAAGTTACAGTTGTATTCTTAAAGGTGAAAAAGAATTCAAAGCTGTCTTCCATTTACAAGGCAAGTTCTCTTATGTTTTATTATTTCACTTTTCCATTGAAATGATGCATTAATAGGGTTTCTGGATAGTATGGAAATTGCAATTTATTTTGATAAGCAGTGGCTAATAGAGTCAAGGTAAGTGGGAATCACCATCAAATGCCATTTCTGTAACCTGGAAAGAGGGAACAGAAGTTTTGAAAGGAAAACTCAAAAGCTGTTTTTATTAAAATCTGTTAACAGTCAAAGGAGCAAGGAAGCTGGCGTCCTTCTAAAGGAAGAGCTGGTTTCCTCCCCATCCCACCAGCTTTCCGGGGTGGAGGAGGGGGCACAGCCAACACCAAAAATCTTTAAAGGAGTCTCACATCTTTTATATTTAAAAAGCAAAGCCAATGACGTGTAATTTCTGAAAACTTGGACTGAAAAGAATTGGCGTTAAGAGAAGATCAGTGATGCCTGGTAGAATGGAGGCACACTTTTTTTGGGGGGGGGGGCAGGAAATCAGTTATTTCTGAATCAATGAATAACTGCTCAAGTGCATCTTCATAGCACATGCAGGAACATGCTGTGTGCTCAGTTAGAATGTGCCTCACTAGGTAGGATGAGGGAAGAGCCCAGCACCTGGATCTTCCTTCTGTTCCCTTCCCCTGCAACTCCTTTCTCCTGCTCTTGTTTCGCTATGAGTAATAGGTGAAATTCAGTTGACTTTTTTTTTAAAAAGGCTGCTGAGAACCTTCATCTTCTACAGGAACTATTCCCTTTGCTTTTTGTCTATGTTTTTTGGGGGGAGGTGGGAGAAAAAGTAATGGAGGCAAGCGTTTGATCAGTGCAAGCAGGGCTCTAACTGCCAGTGCAGCAAGCTGGCTGTGTGAGCAGGCTGTCTGGCCAGGCATCCTCAGGAAGCTCTCGTGTGTGTTCACGTCGTAGCACTGCTGACATCTGCTTTCAAACCTTCAGCCAGGGGAGACGAGCTTGCAATACTGAGGAAAGGCAGATTTGTACTCGTTCATTCAGACCTTTTCATCTCTAAAATTGATTCTGTATTTTTCTTGTCAACATGTGGGTAAGATTTAGCCAAACAGCTATGCTATGTAGTTTTTTGCTTTGGTTTTAAGTCAAAGGAAGCCTTATTCTCTGAAAGCATGAAGCTACTTTAAGGGCAAGCATTTATTGATAGGGAAGTTGCTTTTTCTAGAACTATTTAGAATTGGCTGACTTGCTACAAGATGGGGGAGTTGCTTAGCATTGCTCAAATGCAACCGTGCCTGATGCTACACAGAG
>JAVCKT010097980.1:0-11150 GCA_032273925.1 Rhynchotus rufescens
ATCTTCCAAACCTGCCTGGATGCAGCCGGGTGCCCTGTGCTCTGGGTGTCCCTGCTTGAGCAGGAAGGTTGGTCCCTTCCCACCTTGAACATTCTGTGATTCTGTGAAAACCTATCATTTGCCGAAGGAGCTTTTTGGGTCCCACAAGCATCCCACGAGCATCCAGCACGGAGCCGTCACGGGACGAGTGCGTGACAGTGACCACGGGGCAGCTCTGGAGCCCGCACCGCGCTCACAGCTCCCCGCAGGAGCGACAGGAAGTGCCCGTGGACGGCTCTTCCGCAGGACATGGTCCATCTTCGTGGAGATGAGTTTGTTGGGGGAGCGTCGGGGCTGCCCGAGCCAGCCCTGTGGCTGTGCAGTTAATGCCCTGTTTGCAGAGCCTTTCAATGCGATTCTCCGAGAAACGGCTGGAAATAGTCCAGTAGTAATTGCATTCGTCTCCGAAAGGGAAGAAATAAGACTATCTTGCTTACATTAAGAGCGTCTGCGGGGTGAGGAACGCAGGGACGGGAGAGCTTCATGGGGCACTTAAAACAAACCGAGGTGGCGCTTGGTGGCAAGGGTGTCCGCAAACACAGAGGAGGTGACGCTCCAGAGCGACAAGCAGCGGAGCCCAGGGGAGCTGGGGACGGGCCCGGAGCGCCCGAACCCGGCCGCAGCCCCCCGGGACCCTCCTTGGATCCCTCCCCTTTTCCTTTGGCATCACCACTAGCTCTTCCTCCCCACGAGGAATTTTGTGCCGGGGCTGATGCAGGGCGAGGCTGGAGCAGATACCTGCGTAGGAAGCAACCCCGGGGATGCTGCCGGCGCTGCTGGCATCCCGGGAGGGTCGAGAGAGACAAAGCTCCGGAGGGTGCCCAAATAACCGAGGAGATGCTTACGGGGAGCAGGAATGGTGCTTGGGGATTCGTTTCCGAGGTTGGGGTGATGGCCACGGCTTCCTCGTGAGCTGGGAGCCCTGGGGCGCTTCCCCCAGCCCCGCTGCCCGAAGCGGCGGCTTCGGCCTCTCGGTGGGAGCGGTTTGTGCCGGCGGGAAGAGCTGTGGACCGCGCGGAGCCCCCGTCGGGTCCCGGCTCCGAGCAGCCGCCCCCCCGCGCAAGCCGGCTGCGCTGCTCGGTGCCGGTGTCGGCAGCGGCGACAGCAAAGGGACGGGGAGGACGGACGCGACGAGCGAAGCACGGAGGCCTCCGAAGCTGCAGCCCCGGCGCCGCCAGAAGGACGCGCAGCGGCCGCGGCAAAACCCAGACGTCACCCCCAGTCCTGAGGGAGCAACAGGGAACGAGACATCCCGGGTCGGCTCCGACAGAGCAACCTGCAGCCACAAGCAGCCAGTCTGGTGCTTAATGCACCCCGCGCCGTCACAAAACCCGCGTTTGGTGACAGCAGGGAACTTTGGAGACTAGGGAAGAGGTTATTGGGGGCTCAAGCAGCCCCCACGGAACAACCCCCGCGGGAAGGAGGGCAGGGAGGAGAGGCCAAGCGCGACGCTGCTCCAGGGGCGCCCGAGCGAGCGGGGCTGGGAAGCGGCTCCGCGCGGCCAGCGCCAACAAGCCGGGGCTGAAATAGAAGCCAAGCCGTGGGGAGGGAGCGCAGCGCGAGCGGCCACCCGCCCGCCCCGCGGGGCACGGGCCCAGCGCGGAGGCCGGGGCCGGACGCCAGCCCGCCGGTATTTTTAGTGTTGAAGGGCTGGTCTGGAGCTGGAGGGCGCGGGGGCCGGGCCCGGAGCCCCGCTCGCGGGGCGGGTGACGCGTTAGCAGCCCAGCTGCCTGGCAGACACCCGGGCGATGAAAAGGACTCGATTTTCAGGCCATTTGGGGGGAGCCCGATGAGCAGAGTATCGCACAGGGTGTGCGATTTATTGCATAACCGCCCTCCCAGCACACACGGTAGGTCATTTCATCAGGTTTAGGGCGAGGAGCCCGCCTGGGACCTGTGCAACTCAGCGGGTGCCGGTGCCGTCCGGGCAGCGAGCCAGCGGCGCCTCCCCGCGCGAGCCGGAGCCGAGCGCCCAAAGGAGCCACCGCCTTCAAACTTATATTAACTTTATTCACATTTCCAGAACAAAACATTGGTGGAGGGCGACACTGCGGCCAGCGTCGAAAGGAAAAAGCTCAAGTATTTGTTTGGCTTAAGGCGGGCAAACATTTCAGAGGCTGAGAGAAGCCAGCGGACGGGCTGCCGGCCGCCGTTTCCAGTTCAAGTAGGAGGAATTTCGCAAATAAGCTCGCTCGCCACGTGACGGCGACGGTGTCAGAAACTTTAAAGCTCATTTATTCCGTCTTCCTCTCGTTCTTTGGCGGCGCAGTTTTGCTCGCGGTGCCGCCCAGCGCGTCCGCCCGGCTCGAACGGGGCTACACGGCCGAGCGTTCGGGATGGCACCGACTGCTGCGTCAGGGCTCCCTGCTAAGGAGGAAGGAGAAAAGAAAAATAAAACAGAGCAATTTGGGATTTCGAGAGCACATCCAGTCAGGATCTAGTAAGATCAGCAGGAAAAAGTGGAATTTAAAAATCAGTCTTGAAAATGTCAGTTCTTGAGTCCCATTCTTGAAAGATGCAGACGAGTTGTCTGAAGTGCAGATTTTCACTATTTTGTCACTCCCTTCTCAGAGGTTTTATACATATGACCGTACATATACATATATTAAACACGCTGGTGATAATTCAGTCTCTCTTTCAGGCATTGTCATTAGATACAGCAGGCATTTCAGTCATAGCTTTTTCTTCCTGTCGCAGCTCCACCAATGCTACTCCTTTTAACTGGAGGTTTCTTCTAGATCTCCCCAGAAAGATTGATATATCAAAACCAAATTCAATTAAAAAATATAATAATTTCTTCTTAAAAGCAAAGCTGCCCCATATTCCAGATGGTAGCAGCATTTTTATGTCTTCAAAATACTTATAACAAATTCTATTAGTTATTATTATCTCTTTGGGATTTCAGGAGCACATCCAGCAATAAGACACGTTGCAATGGGCAGCGGAGGCTTCTCGGCTGCACTGTTGGCCGCGGGAGCTGCACAAGAGCCGAGCGTTCGGCCCGGACAACACGGCCTCAGACACGGGCGGCTGCAGAGCCCGTGCTCAGACCCAGCTCCTCTTTGCGCTGGGGGAAAAGGCAAATTTTTGTAAAATCCGGAGACACAAAAGTCAATTCCTAAGACACAGGTCAAGTCGGAGCCAGAACAGGAGGGTTTTCTTCTTGTGGCAAATAGTCGGAAATTTTAAAACTGTCCAGTGAAGGTCCTCAAAGTCTTTTCTTTCGGCACTTGCATTGCTTTCAAGTTGCTCAATTTCATTCAAATAAAGCTGTATTTGGAAGAAGAGTTAAAACAACTCTGTGCACTCTGCAAAAAAAGAGCAGATTTGCAGAAAGGCACAAGAAGCAGATTCCTGCTTTTCCTATCCCTTAAAGGCTTCCTCCCGCCCTCCTTGCTAAAAACACTGCCTCTAACGGAATAAACTCCAAGTTCACATTTTCTTCTTCCATCCAGCTGGCTTGGAAGCCCCTAGGATTAGAAATCTCTCTGCTGTTTGAATAATTTCAGTGACTGGAATTTCACTGCTCATTTCACCGATGCTCTTCATCCTCTATCTAAATATAGTAAAAAAAATATTATATATATATATTCTTTTCTTTTTGCTGGAGGCAACCTGCTGTCCCCAACTCCCTCTCCCAAAGGGAGGAGGAAACACGGGAAAAGCTGCAGGACTTGCTCCCGGGCAAGGAGCCCGCCGTGAGACGGCCCTGGGCTGTCGGCGGCCGAGGAGCCGCGAGCCCAGGGCTGCTGCCCACGGCAAGGGCAGCAAAGAAGGGCTCCAGCAGCAGCCCCGTGCAGGGCAGGGCAGCTCCGAGCGCTGCTCCAGGAGCCGGGCGACGAGGCGCTTCGGAGCCCGCGCGCTGCCGCTCCCAATTCCGCCCTTTGCACAGACTCGGGATGCTCCGGCTCTTTGGCAAACATCCTTGTTATCTCTTTGGAAATATCTGTTAATGAATTAAAGTCGTAGCTTGTCTAGCCTGTGTTCAATTGCTAAGTCCTCCTGCAGCTGCCTGTGCAGGGAACTGTTAGTTAGGATTTTGGGTGTTCTACATCCCACCATGTATCCGTACGTAGAAGGCTTAAAGTCCTTAACTTCTTATACAAAAATAGACAGTATGGAGACCAATTGCTGTGTACATTAATCCAGGGCTGAATGCATTCAGCAGCTCCCATTCTGCTGTGCTGACAATCTTAACAAACTTATTACTTTTGGAAGGTCCCCGGGACCTCTCAGGAGCTGGAAGGTCGGACAAAAGCCACGGAGAAGGGGAAGATGAAGCGCAGGGCTCCTTGCATCATCCCACCAGCGCGGAGAGCACGTTGGTCTTCGCTTCTGGTTCTGGCACCTCTCCGTGTCCGCTGGCTGCTGCCGTTTCAGCTCGCAGTGCTCCTAGCAGGCGGCCGGCGGCCAGGAGAGCGCGGGCGAATTCAGCAGCTCGCAAGGGCGCCCGATGGTCTCGTTTGGCCACGGCCCAAAAGTCCTCATGGGGTCCTCTAATATGGTGCAAAGAGTCCATTAGTCAGGATCCGAACTTGTAAGATCAGCAGGAAAAAATTGGAATTTAAAAATCAGTCTTGAAAAAGTCAGTTCTTGAGTCCTATTCTTGAAAGATGCAGACGAGTTGTCTGAAGTGCAGATTTTCCCTATTTTGTCACTCCCTTCTCAGAGTTTTTATACATATGACCGTACATATACATATATTAAACACGCTGGTGATAATTCAGTTGCTCTTTCAGGTATTGTCATTAGATACAGCAGGCATTTCAGTCATAGCTTTTTCTTCCTGTCGCAGCTCCACCAATGCTACCTCTTTTAACTGGAGGTTTCTTCTAGATCTTCCCAGAAAGGTTGTTATATCAAAACCAAATTCAATTAAAAATATAATAATTTCTTCTTAAAAGCAAAGTTGCCCCATATTCCAGATAGTGGCAGGATTTTTATGTCTTCAAAATACTTATAACAAATTCTACTTAAAATACGCCTAAATCCTAATCTGCCTGTTCGGCACTTCATAACACTCTTTAAACTGAAGATTTGTTCCCTGCAAATTGGTGCTGGGCTCTGGCAAAGGGCTCTGCTCAGTGCTCTTCCGCACGCCGGAGCATGAGGATGGCGTTGGAGATTTTCAGAGCCGGGCCCAGCTTGATGCCGAGTACTTTAACTAGGTCGGTCAGGTTCATGAGTAGAAAGGCCTGTCCGTCTATTTGCTAGAAATTGGAAACACAGAAGAAAATAGAGATTATTATTTAGAAATTGGCAGGTTGCTTCTTATTTTTAGTCTTTCCAATTAAGCAACACACTTAAGATTGAGAAATAAAAGCACAAGCGCTGCCTTGAGGATGCTCGATCATTAGGCTTTATGTTCTGTAAAAGGATAAACCTTCCAAAATCCAACAATTGTCAAAAGTCCTAGAGCTTATTCACAATCTGCAGCCAGAAATTAGATGAGGAAAAGCAGAGCTCAAGCCTCCAGCAGGCAGCTATCCAGAAGTAATATCCTACCCTCATTGACAACAATTAGACATATCAAATCACCGTTTCCTACTGCATGCAGTACATGCTCTCACTGGAGATTTGGGGGCTCCTCTTAAGCCATTCAGGGTAAAATTTAAAGGTGAATGTCCTCTGTGCTGATGTTTTGGTCGGCTTTGCTAAAAACCTTACAGAGGAGAAAAACGCCTGAGATGTGAATCTCTGTCTGTTCTCAACTCGGATATGCCCACAAGCAACAAGGCATTCTGGGCACCAGAGAACTAAATCTTTTTTTTTTTTTTCTTTTAAAGAAGATTAGCAATTTACTTGGGTTCCCAAGAACATCCGCAGTTACCCAGAGATGACAAAGATATAATTAAAACAAATAAAAAAATGCTTCAGGGAGGAAGCCAAGGATTAATGGAGAGAGACAAGGAATGTGCATCTCACCAGGACACATTACTCCATTAACATCCATTTGCAGAGACCAAGAGCATCTCAGCCTCTTCTTTGATGATCACCAGCTACAGCGAATGACATGGGACATTCATCTGATCCAGAATAGCAATTCTGCTTCCCTTGCAGTTGTCCCAGCTAGAACTTCCTTGCATTTCAACAACTGCTAGAAGCAGCTATGTTTAATTAACTCGAACCTATAATTAAAGCAAGGAGCTGGCAGCCAGGAGGTTTCATTTCCCCTTTTCTGCTCTAGCCACACAGGAGACCACTAGCAAGTTACTTAACGGGCCCCTGTCTACACTGGGAATGATAGATGCTCCCCATCTATAGATAATTTCACCTATTTATGTTTGCAAGCTGCCCAGGGTCTGTATTGCTGCAACGAACAAGCTAAAATGCTAAAAATATCTTGAAATAAACGGATCACTGCTTCAATTAAATAGAGCCAGGAGTAGAGGGGAAATGCTGGAAAAAAGTCCTGGGCTCAAAAATGCTTTTGCTTCTAACATTACTGTGTTTGCTGCTCTGCCCTGCACACAAGTGCAGAAGGCTGCCTGGGGTTTATTATGCATTTCTTTGCTCCGTCTTATTTGAGTGGTTTCTGAAATTCTGCGCACAATTTGTTCTCTTCGTTCCTAACATAAGCAGCCCTCATCCGCTCCGCCAAGAGAAGGCTGCAGGGGATTTATTTCTCCTAAACAGAGAGCACTCACCGGCCTGATTACTGCTAATGGACAATTCGGGTGGAGTTAGCAGTGCTGCCACTCGCACAGGAATTCGGTCCAAGCCAAACCTGCTAAAAGGTTTTAATTTCAAACTAGCAATTTAGCCTGAGCAGAAACCTGAAATAAATAAACAAATAGATAAAACCCAAGCTCCTCTCGCCTGGCAAGGAGAATGAAAAGCTAAGGCTGCAGAAAGTAAGATCCTAAAATAGAGCGTGGCTGCACCTAGAAAGGAATAAAGCCACTGGAAGTGGGGCTAGGAGCAGCTAAACCAAAACTGCAAGAAAATAAGAAATGGTGAACGGTCCTGTTAGAAGACTCGCTAGCTACATCTCACTTACCAAGCCCTAATTTCTGAATACATCGTCTCTAGAAATGAGGATGCGTCTTTTACATTCAGCTGTACTGACAGGCTGGTTCACTTGGGTAAATCCCATTACTCCTACTGTGTTCAAGTAAGCAGGATCCTGCTGTACTGTTACTGTGCAGCATTTTTTTTTTTTGCAAGCCTTAATTTCTTTTGCTTTTTGTTAGTCTTATTTTTTTTTTAATCAGTGGAGACAAAATACAGATACATAAAAGAAAAAGCCTTCACCCTCGTGCTCTCATATCCGAAGTGGAGACTGGAGTGGGGCCCTATTTGGGGACAGAGCTCATTTAGGGTCTCCAAGTCGCACCTCTAAGGCCACTGGAAGCCAAAGCACCCGCTAGAGCAGCAGCGTTTCCCCCAGACGCTCACTGGAGGACGGCTCCTCCGCGCTGCCTCATCGTGGCCCACGGCAGCGCCCGCGACTCCCAAGATTTGCCAGGCTCCCGAGCGGAGCCGGCATCTGCTCCCGGCTCCGCTCGGCGGAACCGCCTGTCCTGGTTCCGACAGGACATCTTTACAGCGCTGCCAAAAGCCTCCACAATAGTCCAAGGCAGGATGTCAGGCGCGAGCAAACAAGGCAAGCGACTCCAACGGCGGCGGGGTTGGAAGCAGCAGGATGCAATTAAGCACGTTAGAATTTAGCTCCATACTGAGGCTGCCTCCTAACTGCCAGAGGCTCTTTAATGACAAATGTGAGCCCGTCAAGGCGATCAGCACCGTAACTCTGGAATAACATGAGCACAAACGCACCTTCTTGCTGCCGGACCCTCCAACATCACAGTGCACGACCTGGGGGCTTCACCTACCTCATCCCTGAATATCGGTGCTTGCTCCTTACAGCCAGGCAGGCGCTGGATAAAGTTTGCCACCTTCCATTAAGCATGGGAAAAGAGAAAAGTGGACAATTAAAATGGGGCATCATCAACCAAAAATATCTTATCCTTCTATTTTAAACTCATCTACATCGTTCATTTTCTGTGTGGTTTTGTCAGAAAGCAAAATCTAGAAGAAAAAGGATTTAGACAGCTTCACATGACAACATTGCTGAAAGAGACAAGCCTGGAAACAGGAATACAAATATACGGATGACGTGAAGCACTAGGAAGGAGTTTGCTTTGCTTTAATCTGTGGTGGCTTGAAGGACAGGATCCGCGGAATCAATGGGATTAAAAGAATATCAGTGAACTTGACTTTTAGCATTAGGGAAAACACTTTTAAGGGGAAATCTGTTAGCAGCTGCAATAGCTGCCGCGGAGACGCCCGCAAGCAGCCCACGGGTCACCCCGGGGCACAAGCGATGCGAGGAGCCCTCCTGAAGAGGGTCACTTAACAAGCCCCGTCTTCTCCATCCGCGCTCCGCGCATCCTCCCAACATTCCCGTGCGACTCAACACCCTTCCCCGGCGGTGCTCCGAAAGCACGGGAGGAAGCTCTCCATAAATAACGAGACTGCATTAAATTAACTGCTCTTGCAGATTGTGCAGTGTTACCAAGAGCCTCTTAGCTTGAGGGTCTTAAAATCCCGCTGCTGCTCTGCCAGCTCAGCTCTCCTCAACCATCAGAGAATTAAGGATTTTTTCCCCCCTTAATGTGGGTTTTGTAAAATAAAACAGTTATTCACCCGAAGCCAAAGACAAATTTTACACTCCCATTGCTTTGCTCTTGTTTCAGACCAGCAGAAGGGTCTCCTTTGTGCCAGAGTTCAAAGCACGAGCCCTGAGCAAATCTCTGCTCTGTAGGAAGATTTTAGGAAGCCAAGTGCCAGCAGATGAGATCTGCTTTGGACTTGCCCAAACACAGAAGGTCCCGCTTGCTTTCATCCACACGGACCTGCAGCTACATTAGTTGCTCATGCTGATCTTGCAAGTGCTCATACGGAGGCCAAATTGATTCCTATGGGAATCTGTGATGAGCATAATTTGCAAAATCTGTTTTATTGCAATTCAAGACAAAACCTGCAATCACTTTAGCCGGTCCCCTGCAACTCTGTTTTTTCACTGTGCTGTTCCCTCTTACCAGTGGCCACCTCACTTTTCGGACTGCAGCACAGATCCAGCTCAGCATATTCTGGGTTTTGAAGCACGGTGTCCAGAGCACCTTCATTCATTCCCTGCGCTCCCTACTTAGGCTCATCTGTTACCTAACTAATGCCCCAGTTAAATTTACCCTGCAGTTGTTTTAAAGGTCAACTGCAAAGGAAAAATTTTATTTGGCTTGTGTCCTGACTCTGCTCTTCCATGAAACAGCCTCCATGTTTTATCCAAAAGAAAGACATCCTGCTTATTTTTATGTCAGAGGATTAACTGCTCCTGCCCTCATTGATTTACTATATGACCTTTTGGAGAAATCTGTGCAGGCTTCGAGAAAGGACGTGAACAGCAAATCTCTCAGAGATTGTTCTTTGCCTCTGTGTGTTTGCTGCAAATTCGATTCCAGCACTTTTTCATTAAAACACGAAACAACAAAAAAGGGCCGAGTTTTAACCAGTCACACTCCTTGCTCGGTCCCCTTCACAACCGGGCTGGCTCCTGTCTGCTGCCATCCTGCATCCCTGCCAGACATGAGCAGGAAGAGCAAAGTCAGGATGGGATTTATCTGATCCAAGGGGCACTTCAGGAAAATGCACTTTCTAAAAGTCCCTGAAGACCCTCGATGCTTCATTAAAAAAAAAAGTGGCACCTTTTTTCCTGCTTGGCAGATGAGCTGCTTCCTTGCAAACGCAGCATTAAGAGTCTTTCTCCTGAATTAAACAGTCTACGACCCAGTGCCAAGATTGGAATTGGCACCGCCTCCCGAGCGGAGGTACAAATATTATTTACGCCCAAGGCACGGAGGCAAAAGCATCGACTCAGCACACACAAGATGCTATTGTCACATGGCACCTAATTACAGGAGACATCGCAAGAGCTCGGAGAGCTGAGACCCGTCGCCGGCTGCACAGCTCCCTCGGCCAGAAGGCAGGTCGGGCTGTGGGCAGTTTTGTTGCAGGGGAAACAGGAGGGGAGATGAAAAACGAGGGGATCTGGAAGCATCTGAAATGCAAAAGTAAATCAGCAGCCAAGTGACAGGAGAGGGAGACCAGAGAGAAGCAAAAATCTGCTGCCAGCATCACGTTTTGGGCCTGTGGACTCAAAGATTGAAGAGTAAATAAATATACACAAGAAGAATCCTATGCAGGGAACGCTGTGGACACGGGAGTGTTAATGTGGATCCTTCCCCTCCCTTTCTAAGGGGACTCGGGTATAACTTCTAAGCGAGTCAGTAATTTATTGCACATGGCATGGTTGGAAAGCAAACCCAAAGGCACTGCCTGGGAAGGGAAAGGGAAGAAGAAAGGGAAGCCTCCCAAGCAGCTCCGGGAGCGCCCGGCTTCCCCGGGACCCCGCAGAACGGGGCACTCACCTCTTCCACCGACCACGCGGCCACGTCCTTGGCCGTGAGCCCCGAGACGGCGGGCAGGAGCCCGCAGTGCTGCTCCCAGCCGGGCTGCGCGCGGCGGCTGGGGCTGGACGCCACGGAGGGCATGAAGACGGACTGGTGCAGAGCCTGCTGCAGGTCCAGATCCGCGGCTGCAACGGGGAGGAGACGGGTTGGGGTGAGATCACCAAAGCAGGGGCACCCTCCCGAGAGCGGGAAGGGGACAAAGCCCCAGGCTGGCAGCTTTAGCTTCTCAGCAAAATGATGCTCGGAGCATTTATTGACCAGGTGGAGGGGTTCTGCTAAGAGCATCTGCAGCTGGAGCCTCAGGGCATCGTTGCAGCTCGCAGCTGTGCCAGCCTAAGGGACCTCCACGCTCCCGCCACGCTGCAGGCCACCTCCAGCACCAGCTCCCTCCTCTCATGTCAAACAACTTTAATCATAGATAGGAACCCCCCCATCCCTCCCCAGCGAGACCACTGCAGAGTCAGGGCCCTAGGAGTGTTTGGCCACGTCCCACAAGGGGGGCCGGGGCCGGATGGACACGCTGCGCCCGGGGGCCATCGCGGCACTCGCACACAACCCGCACAGGGCCACGGGACTGGCACCCGGCGCGTGGCAGCCCCGCAGCCTTGGGGCTTTGGCACCAGCAGCACCCATGGGTTC
>JAVCKT010097982.1:0-11148 GCA_032273925.1 Rhynchotus rufescens
CCCATCCGCCCACCGGGCCGGTTTTGAGACAAGATGTAAAGCAATAAAACATATTCATAACCAAGCTCACTGTTTCTTGCTGTCTTGATGTGCCTGCACTGCGTGGCCAGGGGCAGGAGCCCCTCGACATCTTTTGCACATGGCCAAGTCTCTCCCCCTGATGCTGACTCTCCCTGACTAAGCGCGGATCGGATGCGGTGCATTTCCTTCGGGAAAGCAGCATTAAAGCCGTTATTAACGAGGTTGTGCTCTGCCCTGGGCTGTGCTGGGAGCCTGGGAATTGCTGTCCGCGCACTGGGAGCCAGCCAGGGCTGTCGTGGGAGGGCTGGAAGCAGCTCGCCGCGGCGTCTGCTGACGGCGAGCCGCGTGCAGGCGCTGCAAGGCTGACTCTCGCTTGTGTCGGACGAGCTCTTGGTCTTGTCTTGGTGTATCGGGATTGCGAAATGATTGCAGAAAACCCCTACAAATGGGGCCTAACCAAATACATCTGCAGCTGCAAAGAGCAGAGAGGAGACAGATGGCAGGAGCGAGCCAGCATGTGAAAGAAAGCCTGGCTTCTCTGCTGCTGCAAATGTAAGTGCTGAACAGGCCTGGGGCTGTGGTGGGTTAAATGTGGCCATGGACGTGCCCTGTAGGCACTTCATCCTAAAAGCAGGCTTTCTGCTTCAATGCCTGTCATATAAGTGGACACAAATACCTGCCAGGAGCACAAATCGAAGCGCAGACACCAATGCACACCTGCCCCACACAGGGGCATTTGCACACAGCTTTATTTCCGAACATCACTTTCACAGTATTTATATTGTGAATGTATGTGAATATATTGTGAAATATATTTATATTTCACAGTATTAATATATTTTTAAATATATATAAATATATAGAAATATATAAATACTATATTTAGTGGGGCTGCCTTACTGGAGAGGCTGGCGACCAGCGGTGCTTGGCACATGCTTCGCCCTGGGGAGATCTGCAGGGAGAGGCAATGGGCTGCGGACAGTTCCCTGGAGCCAAGATGTCCCAGGAACATTCCTGGGAATCCTGGCCAAACCTCGTGTCCTTTACTAGTGCTGGAAACCTCCTCTAGGAAAGCAAGTCTCCTAGGGTCAGACTTGGTGAGGAGGCGCCAAACTGTGGCTGCAAATGCAGAGTGGAAGGCAGAGGGGACAGGGCGCTTTGCAGGAAGGAGTTCCAGGCATGGGCACTGCCCAGCTCTCTGTGTGAACGCATGGGTTCAGCGTGAGCAAAGAGGGCAAAGAAGGTGCTCTACTAAAGCAGGGAAGCAGCGGAGGAGGACGGACGTGGCTGTACCCTGGGCAGGGCAGAGCAGCTGCAGGGATGGGGGGCATTGCTCCACGTGCAAAGCCCGGGCAGCTCTGATGCAGTCCATGCACAGCAGTGAGTGTGCAGGGCTGCACAAGCCCACAAACCATTTTCCTGGCGGGAGGAGAAAAACTGCAATAGTGTCACGCAGAGGGAAAAGCTAGGAGGGCTTGGCCACCCTAGAGGAAAGGGTGAGGTGACAGGCGTAAGACAGCCATGCGAGATGAACCGCAGCCGTAAGAAGCATAATCTTGAGCTGGGGCCAGGTGATCAGCTCGGGAGATAACGAGCGCAGACGATGCTCCAGGCGTGTCCCGGCAGGGCCTCCACACCTGGAGACGCTGCAGCCGGGTCCACGGAGGGGCTGGGACACGACTCCTGGAAGGGGCACGGGCGCGTTTGCAGCGCCTGCTGCTCGCTGCTGCTGCGGGACTGTGCAGCGCCCGGGCTGTGTCCGGCCAGGGAACAGCTGTGCAGCTCCCTGCTCCATTCCTGGGCATCCCGCGATGAGAAGCAGGTGCCCACATCAGGTTACACAGCATCATCAAATCATTATTGTTGAGAAAGATCTTCGAGATCATCGAGTCCGGCTGTAAACCCATCACCACGTCCCTAAGTGCCTCATGTACATGTTTCTTGAACAGTCGGGGACTCCACTACTTCCCTGGGCAGCCTGTTCCAACGCTTCACCACTCCTTCCGTGTAGAAATTTTTCCTAATATCTAACCTGAACCTCCCCTGGTGCAACTTCAGGCCATTTCTTCTTGTCCAATCCATAGTTATCCTGCAGAAGAGATTGACCCTTGGCTCACTACAGCCTCCTTCCAGGTCATTGGAGAGCAATAAAGTCTCCCCTGGGCCTCCTGTTCTCCACACCAAGCAACCCCAGCTCCCTCAGCTGCTCCTCAATAGCTTTCTGCTCCAGCCCCTGCACCAGCTTCATTCCCCTTCTCTGGACACGCTCCAGCACCTTTAGGGCTTTCTTGTAGCCAGGGGCCGAAAACTGAATGCAATATTCAAGGTGCAGCCTCATCAGTGTTGAGATGCTCTCCGAGGAGATCTGCAGGAAGCCCAGGAAAGCCTGGCCAGCCATTCCTGAACGCCCCCCAGGGCACGGGAAGCAACCATGCCCAGAGCTTGTGTCCACAGCACCCAGCTTTACTGCAGCAACGGAGGAGGGAAAGGGAGAAGAGACACATGCAAGGGCTGAGGGCCACTGACAAGGATGGAGGCCTGATAGAAATGAGACTCACTCCCATCACCACTGCCCAGTTACACACCTCCTCAGATTCCCCATGGGCCACCATGAGAATCTGTGCGGTGCTACCAAAAAAGACCCCACTTTGTGGTGAGAGATCTGTACATTGCAGAGATCCAGGAAGATGGATCGCCCCTGGGCAGGTGGAATGGGACACAGCTCAAAGTCCCTGACTCTGATGTCTGTTGCATCCAGGAATCTCAGGATTAATGATGCTAGAGGTAACAATAGTCATGAATGGAGAGGTGCTCATGGAGCAGGAATTGGGGTTTTTAGCATCCCTCTTAACATGACTTCAGGACCACGTTTGCTTCCTTCGGGCAAAGGCACAGCTGGCTCATTTTCCTTCCCTAAAAGCCCCAACTAAACCAAACCAGAGCAGCCAGATTCCCTTTGGCTAGAGGAAACCCATCCAGGCAGCATGGCCTTACGACCCACGGCTGTCTGTGGCTCCGGGCAGCACTGAGGACTGTGCGGGAGGCTCTTTCATGCCATGATGCTGTAAGTGGAGGCAGAGGAAATCAAAGCAGCTGTGATGTCCCAGTATTGCCCAATGAGGCAAACACAGCCAGGCGAGATCCTGCCCCAGGGACTGGCTGTGCTGGAATTCGCTGGAATTCCCCCTTTGCTCTTCCCAGTTCCATTGCTCAGATGTGGAATGGAGACCACTGCAAGACCCCTGCAAGCTCCAGGGCTCCAGGAGGGCGCTGGGGGGATTCAGAGTGGCTGGTCCTCTCCAAGACGAGCCTGGGGATGGAGGTGCTCTCACAGCCCCTCTGCATTTCCATGAGCTGCGTTTCCCGTGGGGATCCCACCTCCCTCGCTGTTTCCACTTGCATTAGCAGATGCATTATTGAGGCTGGATGCTCACGGATGCTCCCGCCTGCAGCGCTGCTCCTTGGGGACAAGGCTCCAGCAGGCCAGCGCACACAGCGCTCTCCTCCCTTCCCAAGCAATGCCAGCTCCCCTGCCCATTCCCATGTTTCTCGAGAGCCTGGATCCCCAAATATCCCCTCATCCCTGTCAGCTCCCCCTCTCCCGTCCCGTGCACACACCGCACAGCTTCCCCGCAGCTCCCGACTCAGCCGTGGAGGGCGATGAGGACACCTCCGTGCATACCGCAGAGAGGGACATCAGAGATGAGCACTCACTTCTTAGAAACGCTGCTGACCCCAGCAGAGGGGGGAAACCCGCTGCATCCCCCTCTCCCAACGCCCGTGGAAAGCCCCTGCCCTCCCCGCGGGGCCTGTGCAGGCTGCGCTTTCACCCACTTGGCTCGTGCAGGAGGCTGAGCCTCCTCCCCGGGCATGTGCCAGCGGCCACCGCAGGTGCTGGAGGCTGGAGGCAGTCAAGGAGTTAACACATAGCGGGATGTATCCCCAGCTCCAGACACGTGTGGTTACCCTGATCCAGAGCCAGTCGCCATGGGGGGACCTGGACCCCACTTGTGTCTCTACAAGGTTCACACAAGGGGACCAACAGAATCCCTGGCAAAGCTGCAGCCCTCGGGAATGCTCCATCAGCAGCAAAACCCTCCGAAGGTGGGAAGGGCATCATGAGTGCCCGTGTGGCACTGCTCTGGCGGAGCCTCTCTTTGGGAAGAACAGGTTCTGGAAGAACAGAGCTTGTTCCTGGTGACCACCAGCCAGGAGCTCTTGCCCTCCCTGCCGTGGGGTGTCCTTGGCATAGCCCTGGGCACACCAATGGAAAACCAAGGTCCCAGAGCCAACTTGCATCCCCCAAGGAGGCTGGGGACCATGACTGACACTAATCCCCTGCTGCCTAAATTCCCTCTCTGACAGTCAAGATTTCCCTCTGATAAGAGGGTCTGTGAGTGATAGAGCGAGGCAGGTGCTGGCAAAGTTAATCTAGTACATCCTGTTTTTACTGTTTGTACTGCCCGCCGGCTCCTTCCTATCTTGTTTGACATGGGGACGGCCTGTTGGGACATGGGGAGCAGCTGGACACGGGACTTTGGTGCCTCTGTCCCTCGGAGGCAGCCTGTGCTGGTGCCATCAAGGGGGCACCTTGGCTGCTGGCACAGCTGGAGCCTCCTCTTGCTTCTTATTGCAGACCGGCGAAGGGGCAGAACTCACTCTCTGTAGGTCCTGCACATCCAAGAAGGGCCCAGGCAGCCAGGATCCCCTCCAGTCCTAATCCCTTGGCTTGTCATCAACTGGATGCTCGTACCCGTGGAGGAATTCTGCAGCACTCCCCACCAAGGAGTGATGAAAGGCCAAGGCTGAAGCAAGGGAGAAGTTGGAGCTATGAAGATCTTGCTTTGGGGTTTGGCCACCTTTGCTGGGAACATATTTTACTGGTAGCTAATGGGAATTTCCCCGATGTAACTTGTGTTGCTGCTTCTCATCCTGTCCCCCAACCCCTCCAAGTAGATCCTGGCTCCAAATCCACATCAGGCAATTACTGACAGTAAGGAGACACCCTTCACCTTCCCTTCTCCGCTGCACAAACCCACTGCTCCCAGCACCCCATATGCCACTTATGAGGCTGAAACAGGCTGGATAAGGGACCTGGACACAGGAGGCACTGGCCCTGGAATTATCCATCTTCTCCAGGTAAAACAATCCCTGAGTGCAGGTTTGCAGTGACAGTGTGCAGCAGAAGAGCAGGTCTTCACCTCCTGCAGTGCCTGCACAGTCAGGGAGATGCTCTGCAGCGACAGCCTCCATGGGCATTTCTGCTCTAGAAAACCGCTTCCAGAAAAGTCTGCAGGTGCCTTTGGCTGCTGCGCTGTTTGACAGGACACCTGAGAAGCTCGGGACATTTGGGAAGCAAATGTCTGCCTTTGAGCACGCGAGCTTGCAGCGTCGAAGCGGAGCGTGCTGGCAGGGTCCGCCCCAGCATGGGGCAGCATGGGCACGGAGGGGACCTGGAGCCGGCGTGGTTGAACGCTCCGGTTGTGCCAAGCATCCTGGCTTTGGAGAGGGCAGGAGGAAGCAGCGGGGTCAGGGGGACCTGGTCGAACCCCAAGGTGCAGCATGGCAGGGTGTCCCAGCAGAGGTAAGTTGCATGCCTGGCCTCGGAAAGGCTGATGAAGGCTGAGCCATTTGGGAATCCTTCAGAGAGTTCTTGGAGGGAGGACTGGGAAACATGCAGGATGAGACCTCCCAGTGGGTCTATCCTGGGGTGACTTCTCAAGGACACCAAGGCAACCCTGTCCCTGGTCACAGCCCCCGTGCCCAGGCTGCCAGCAGCGGGGAGGGCAGGAGGGGGATTGTGCCCAGGCCAGAGAGCAGCTGGCTGCAGGGAAGGCAGTGGGACCTCCGGGAACTGTTCGAAGACTGAAATTTAGCCTCTGGCAAGGCTTGTTGCAACTTCCCACCCTCTTCTCCAAAAGAAAGTGAAAGCCACGGGCTGGAAGGATAAATAGGCAGGGGAGCACCAGTATCAGAGCGCAGGGAAGCGGTGCAGAGCGCTCACCTCTCCTGCCCGGAGGGCACGGCCGGCTCCCAGCCCATCTTCTACCTCGAGTCAGCGGCAAAATGCGGTGCACACCTCTGCTCTTCCTCAGCCTCCTGCTGCTGGGATGTGTCCTGGATGGTAAGAGGGAATGCTGCGGGGTGCTTTGCTTGCAGATGGGAGAGGAACCAGCTTCTTGTCTCCTTTTGGGTTCTGGTTGATATTGAGAGGGACCCATTGCTGGGACTGTGTCACAGCCCTTCCCAGTCATCTGCTTGTTTCCTAACTCAGAGGGACTCTGTCCTGCCCAAAGTCCAGGAATGATCTTGCAGGGCTGTGGAGCAATCCTGCCTCCCAGTGCCCCAGCCCAGGCTGTGCAGACCAGGCTGGGTTCTCCTGGGCCCCATATTTCCCTGCTGGAACAGGACTGCTGCAGGTCCAGCACACCAGGGGAAACGTGCTGCTCCATGGCACTGGAAATGAAGCTGCCCCTTAGGTAATGCAGGGACGAACCGATATCTCCCAGGCCTGCAAGGCTGCAGGGGGCTACAGCATCCCGGGGCATCGTGCTGGCAGGCACTGGCTCTGGGGAGGCAACAAGCAGCCGTGTGTGCCCGAGGGCTGCCTTCCTCCAGCCTCCTGTTCCTTGCTTGGCTTTCTGTTGGAAGGAGGCAAAGGGCTCCCGGCACAAGGGAGTGGGTCCAATAAAAGTGGAGCTGCATTTGCGGTCAGGGCTGAGTGCAGGGGCAGGGCGCTGAGCTCCGCGCTGAGCTTGCACAGGTGCCATTCTGCTCTGTTCTGTGGTTCACCCGGACTCCGAGACCACCGGCTCAGGCAGCAGCAATATTCCCCAGCCTGGAATCACTCCCGCTTTTCATACTCCAGCCCGATTTACTGCTCCTGATTGCTCACAGCGGACTCACTCCACAAGTCCCTGGAGATCAGGACGAGGGGAGCTCAGCCTGGCAGGGGGTGCTGAAGCTGCGACCTCAGCCCATGTGTAACATTCCTCCCGCAGTGTCCATTGGGAACAACGTTGTGGACTGCTGCCTACGGACGAGCGAGAACCACATCCCATGGCGGATCGTGCAGGATTACCGGCTGCAGCTGGTGCAGGACGGCTGCATCATCCCTGCCACAGTGTAAGACGCCCAGGCTGGCCCTATCCCAGGGGAACCCACCAGGGATGGAGGCCAAGCAGGGTGCAGGGAGGGTGGAGCATCCCGCTGAACTTCTCTTCCTTCTCCGTGGACCTCACAGGTTCATCACCATGAAGGGCAAGCGCCTCTGTGCCCCGCTGGAAGCCCCGTGGGTGATTCGCCTCCGAGAGAGGCTGGACGCCAGCTTCTCCAGGAAGGTAAGAGCTGGTCTTCGGCCTGCCCCAGCTCAGCTCCGTGGCTGCACCTTGGGGCCACCTGTGGGTAGGTTTAACCTCACCAAGTGGGATTTTCCCAGTCTAGCTGGATGATGATTAGCGCAAGGGGAATGCTGCAGGATACCATGGATAGGCTGGATATCACCATAGGATTTGTCTTAGTCTCCAACCCTCCTCCCTCAAAGTGGGACCAATCTGTGTCCTCTGCAATCCCAATTCTACCCCAAACAAAATTGTCCCTGGCACTGTTGTAGCTGCCTGTCTGGGAGGGATGAGTGCCTCCAGGCCCTCCCTGGGCTGTACATCTTACCAAGGACAACGAGCTTAGCGGGTGCTCTGCAAGTCCTCCTGGGCATGTCCACGACCCTGGTGGCAGGCAGGCTCTGCCAGGTCCCTGCACCAGAGAGGTGGCATTGCTGTGACTGCTGCAGTGCTGTTCTTAACCAGATGCACACTGCTGTCCCCTCTGCTTTGCCACCGTGACTTGGGTGGGGAAGGAAATTCCCAGTGACCACCCAGACCCCAGGGAAGGGACTCCTGCCCCTGAGGCATCGTGCTCACCTGCTGCTGCCTTCTTCCTTTCTCCAGGCCAAATCTCAAGGAAAATAGGCTCCAAAGAAGCCCGCGGCTGGTCCCTATGCCAGGGCCAGCTCCCGCCTGTGAATCTGAAGCTTGTGAAGTCGGCCCACTTCCCCTTGCAGGCACAGGGTGCAGGGCCGACCCTCCTCAGGACTTGTGCCTGTGTGCGGGGCCGCGCAGAGCCCTGCCGACCTCCCTTCCCTGCTCTGTCCCAGTGTGATTGAGCCCTGCGTCAGGCTGAGCCAGAGGTGCTGGGCCGAGCTCAGAGCCCCCAGCAAGGAGCATCCTCATGAGCAGAGCAGGACTGGTGGTACAGGGGCTACGGGAGCCCCAGGTCTTGGTGCTTCACCTTAATCATGTCTAGGAACTGGGTGGAAATTGGTTGGTGGATTATTCTGCAAGATGAGTTTGAGGAGTCTCGGCCTTCCTTTTGGAACAGCAGCCGTGGCCTCCAACACAGGCCTGTTTGTTCTACCTTGTTTCCATCTGCGTCCTTGGCCTGAGCTCTTCTGTGGCCCAGGAGAAGCTGGCAGGGTAGGCACCAGTGGGGGTCTGCAGTAGGATCCTGGTCCCACTGCAGCACTTAGCCTGAGGGAAATGAGTGCAGGGCAGCAGCGTGATGGTGACAACTTGGGGCTGACTCCTGGGGCAGTGGCTTGGAAACAGGCCGGTTATCGATGCTTGACTTCCCAAAGCCCTGAGCTCCTGCCTGGCCAGCAGCGACGCGTGAGCAGTGTCCCCACCACATCCAAGTGTGCTGCTAGAGCTGCGTGTGGCAATAACTCTGAGTGTAACCTGCTTCCTCTCACGCTTTCTTATTTTGCTGTGATTTTGTTAATAAAATAATAAATAATAATGAAAGTGAACAAGTGGTTGACCTGCTTTGTGTTTGAGTCCCACATCTCCAGGCAAAGGAGCCCACATGTCCCAAAGATGATGCCCATGGTGGAGCAGAATTAGGGCTCTCCAGCCCAGGGGAGGCCCTTTCTCTCCCCTGGGTCAATGTCTCCTTTGGTTTGGTGGCCAAGGTCCCAGCTTGGTCCCTGCCAACCCCTCCTCCCTGCTATCTGAGCACACGTAATGTCTTGGGATCGTCTGTCTCTTCCTTTCCCAGAGCCTTCTCATCATCTCTGTCCCAGCTCATTAGCTTTAGTGACAGCTCTAGAAACCCAATCCTGAGGAGGAGGAGAAACAAGAGCATGGCTGGTATGGGAAGAGAGGCCAAGACAAACATCATGAGTGGGAAAAGAGAGTAATTGGCACTTGCTTTGGCAGGAGCCTTCCTGCCGCTCGCTTGGTGATCCAGCGTGGGGCCTTGCCTGGATAGAGGGATGATGCTCAGGATGGATGTCAGCCTGGAATGAGCTGTCACAGCTGGGGCCTGGTGTCCCAGAGCAGGGCAGAGGCTGCAGGAGGGGACACTGGCAGCCAGTCTGAGGCAGATCAGGTTCATCCTTGGCTGGAGACTGCCCTGGCAGAGAGCTTAGTGCTCTGGGGCCTGGCCCAAGTCCTCATGAAGCTGAGGAAGAATGGACTTGCACCAACCTCGTTGATATTGGAGGCAGGTTCTCCTGTTTCCATCAGGATTTGCAGGGCTGCTTGGCCCCATTCCCTGTAAGAGTACGGCTGCAAATCCCTTGGATCCCAGCTCCTTCGAGCCGGTGAACATGCCCATCTCAGCAATGCAAGTCCCTGCCAGGTCATTGTCTTTTACACGTGCAGTGACCCAGGCCCTAGCTCTGCCATCAGGCTGCCCCAGCCCACGACGGATGGAGCAGCTGTGTCAAGGACAGGAGGAGATGCTGTTCTGCAGAGCAGAGCTCGGCCAGGGCTGAAGCAGGTATGTGGTCAGTCTGGGTGCTCCTTCTCCAGCTCTGCAGCAGCTGTCCCTACTCTAGAGATTTTTCTCGGAAATCTGTCAAAAAAACATGGTTCAATCCTAAGTAAACTGCAGAGTGAGGGTTTTTTTTTATTAAAAATGTCAATGATCTCTTTAGAGAGAAGCAGCCGCCTTCCTTAAAGAAAGCAGCAAAACACTGCTGGGTCAAAAACCTTAAGTCCCAGCCAAGAGCAAGTTTGAGCAGAAATCCTCCAAGATTTCCTGTTTCTTTCTCTCTCTCATCATGTTGGACCTATTCTTTTTATTATTTTTAAACTTCACCTCACTTGCAGGCCTAAGAGAAAGCCAGTCTACCCCGTTATGTGGGTTGTTGGCATGAGAGCTGGGTGGAAAGTGTTTGCAGGACACAGAGCATGGAGAAGGGTGGCACTGGAAGGGGTTTTAGGAGCAAAGTACATCCACAATCCACATCCTACGGCACGATCACATAAACTGTTTTTAACTCTGTATTGATGGACCTTCTGCTTCATCCCTGCTTGGACTGCCCAAGGGTTTTGAGGTTTCTCCCTTGCCTGCTTTTGATCTTATATTGCTATGAATGTCACAGACATTTTTTTCACCCCATCTTGAGACATAGCAAACTGTCAGGCTCTGCCCTCTTTCAGATGGGCATAAGCAGATGCTTGACCTCCCACATCTGTGAGAGACCTTCCCTTCCAGCCAGCCTTGCCTGCGAAAGGACAAGTCTCAGGCTCTCTCAAAGGGTCTCACAGGGATTTGCTGATTATGAGATATTCCTGCAGATACCCACTTGCAGAACAGAACAGAGCCCATGGAGCTCCTACTTTCAGCAAATATGAAAAAAAGAAAAAGGAAAAAAAAAAAAAAGCGGAATATCCTCCAGTGTTTCCTTGGGGCAGATATGGAGAACAGAGGGTTGCAGCCACAGGGATGGGAGCTGGGTCCTGGCAGCTCCACATTGGCACAAGAGCAGAGGGCACCAGCAAATCTAGCTCTTTTGTGGGCAGATGACTGTGCCTGGGAGCCCGTAGGACAGGGCAACTGTGCCCTGGGAGAGAGGGAAAACTGCATGGCCAGCTGGAGCTGAGGATCCCAAAGCTCTGCACGAGCTGCTCCCCATCTGCCCAGCCCCATCCTGTGCCTCTTACCACCTACAAATAGTGGTGGCTGTGCCCCCTTCACCAGCCTGGAAGCACTGGGCTTGGGGCTTCCCACTCCCTTCCTGGGTCTGTGCAGAACCCGTTCCACACCGGAGCTTTTAGTTTCGTTTCTCCATCAGCTTTTTTTTTGGTTTCACTTTGCCCTTTAGCGCCTGGATGTTTGGTCAGA
>JAVCKT010097983.1:0-11148 GCA_032273925.1 Rhynchotus rufescens
CCTTGGCCCTTCTCTTCTTCTTAATGTGTTTGTAGGAACTTTTTGGATTGTCTTGTACAGCAGCGGCCTGATTGAATCCCTCCTTGAGCTGAATAAATGGTCACGTTTTATTCTAATTCTCATTTTTTGCCCCTTTTGCCCCCTGCAACACTTCATGCTGCACTGGATGGTTCTTGGCTCTCCCGCAGTATTAAATTATCCCAGATGTGGTCCCTGAATTAGAAATGCTTTCAAGGGCAATTCCTAATAAACGTTTTGTCTGAAACATCATGCTAAACTTCTCTTCACCATTCTTTTTTATGTTAATCTCTGTATTTTTTAATAAGTGCATCCGTTTGTGGCATAGTGCTGCATATCTTTAATCTGTGGCTTTCTTAATGATAACAGTAATGTTTAATAGTAACCAATGGCATCAGCATCTCAGTCTGCTCTCCTGAGTCTCATAAACTACAATTCTTAATTATATTCTTTTTCTGCATTTATCTATTTTCTTTGAATTCTTAAATGTAGTTCAAAATATTGGATCTCATCAATGGCCTTAAAACAGTGACTACAGGGTGGAATTTAGGCTATTTTAACCTCTCTGCGATTTGCAGCCTTTTAAAGCCAGTCATAATTTGAATTTTCCATTTGTTTAATTCTTCCCGGGCGCTCCATTCCGTTGCACCGCAATCCAGCTGCACGTGTTTTATAACCTGGCGATTAAGAAGGAGAAGTAAAAATAAAAGATCTGTGGAACTTTCCACAATTGCACTTCCCCAAGTGGTTCTTACTCTCCATGTCACATATGTTTTCAAACACATTTCTTAAAACCCTCTGTGTTGGGATCTCTGTGAATGGTGATAATGGGTCTGGCTTTGTTTAATCTGTCGCTGTGGATGAACAGTCCAGTTTGTCCTTTTGCCATCGTATTTTTCAGGTTTTTCAGTGATTTTTCCTGCCTTTGCTTTTCCATTTCCACTCACCTTTTGCACCTTTCTACGATTGCATCTTAGGTAGGGAAACCGGGTCAGTCAGAGTCACACTCGTAGTCTGTGGAGCCAAAACCTGTGTCTTCATGTCCTACATGAGGAAGACCCCAAAGCACAGGACAATGTGGAGAGGAAGCAAACAGTTTCAAACCCAGTAAAAACCACTTTTACTTTTAAATTATGGGCTTAAAATTTATGGAAATCATCTAAAAGTGCAGAAAACCTTCAGCATTTATTATTTGCCCGATGAAGAAGAGTGTGTGGGGAGCTTGGCTTCTGTTGACCTCTACGTTGACATCTTTCCATTGAGATCTTGGCCTGATGCAAGAGCAGGTTAGAGCAGATTGGTGGATATTGTGATGAATCAAATGAGTCTGAATGGGCTCTAGGTGCCGACGACCCAACTTGGGGGAATTTACCCTCAAATAATTTCCTATCTTCAAGACGTGAGTGACCGACCGGCCTGGAAAGCTCTTGAGCGAAGGGTGAGATGCGAAAGAATGAGAAAGGAACCAAAGTGCCACAAGAGGAGGAGCTAAGAAATTATGTTTGCTTTGGATTAATTAAAATTAAAATTCCTGGAAAAGCAACAAATCGAAAGGTGAAGCCAAACAGCACCAATTTGACGTAGTTTTTCATTTTTGCTGTATCTTTTTGCTGTTGTAGGTAACAGGTCTGCACAGAAAAAAAGGCTCTAGAAGTCTTAATTTAGGAAAAATATTGATGCTTTCATGCAGTACTCTAGAACACACATTAGGGACATGCAGGTCTGGATAAAACTACCTTTTTCTGGCTGCAAAATGTCTGGAAAAAGAAGCTGAAAGAGGAGCTATGGAGCAACTCTGTGTTAGAATGAATGGAGGTTTCGTAGGGTTTGTCCTTAATCTGCTAGTAGTCAATATTATCATTATTAAACTGGAGGTTGGAGCAGGTTATGTGGCATAAATACGTATATCTATATGGAATGGCATGAGCACATATATCTATATGGAATGGGATAAATATAGATACATGTCTGTGCATGATTTTTTTGGAGGATTCCTTCCATATGGCTGTTTCTCTTCCTGCTCAGCCAGTCTCACTCTCAGGGAAGCAAAAATGGGATTTTTAAGATTCTCTGATATTAGTCAATATGTACGATTTCCCATGTTAGAAAATTTTGATCTTGAGGCCAGAAAATCACCCCACTTACCTGGAGGGGGGAAGAAAACATGAGGTACATGAGAAAACATGAGCAAGAGGTAGATTTATTTGTAAGGTGAGTAAATACACAAAAAGCTGGTAATTCCTGCTGCACAAAAAAAGAGAAATGATAGATTTGATGCGAGATGCTGCTTCAGAGGGAGGAGAGATGTTAATATTGAAAAGAATACACTCAATTTGTCCTCTTGAGGCTTCCCAAAATTCGGGATTTCATCGGATGGCCTCTGCCTTGCTCTGTGCCATCAGTGACAGGAACGAGGAGCCTCGGACGTCGTCGGCATCTCACAGTTTTTGCAAGGATTTTGAGAGCTTTTATGCTGCAAAGACTGTAGAAAATACCAGCAAGTGGAGCTTTAAGCTCACAGCAATTGGCAGAGGCGGATTTGGTGAGAATTGGGGGTTCAGATTGGTAAGAAAAATAAATGGGAGCTGCCCCCGAGCCCAGGGAGCCGCTTCGCGTCGCGCGCGGGGCCGGGGGTTAAACAAGCAGTTGCCTCCCCGGCTTGAGCCGCACAGGGACCCGCTTTGTTCCAGCCCAGCAAAACAGAAAGGGTCATTGAGCCCAGAACAAGAAGCATCTTATGCCAAAAAAAAAGGGAAAAAAGGTTACATTCAGCCTAAAGTTTACCGACGCCTATGGAATGCCAAAATACCTGTATTGCAGCAGCTCCTGAAAACTCTGATTTCTTCTTTATCTGTCAGATTATCATTTAATAACAGAGCAAAAATGTCTTTTTTCGGTATCTCTCATTTTTAATATATTTTTTTCCCTCTTTCTTTCACTAGAGCATCCAGAAGCTGGCTAGCCAATACTTAAAGAAGGACTGGCTTGGAATAAAAGCGGATGAGCGAAGTGATTACAGGTGATTTAGCAGCTGGATATCTTGAAATGGCTGTCCTTAGACTTTCAATTTGTATAATTTTTCTAGGGAACAGCTCCCTTCTGCAGTTAAAAGGATTATTTTTTCTGTGTTGCACAAGTGCTGTCACTTAAAACTGAAGCCTTGGTTCCCTCTAGATTTGTGCAGGAGGCTTAAGTAGACGTCTTATGACTTGAAAAATGTAGGAAGATGGGAAAAAAACTCAACATTTTCACCCTGAAATGTTTGCTAAAAAATTGAATCACAGAACGGGGAGAAAAAGGGAAATTTTTAGGTTTCGGGGAATATCAAGGTTTGCTAAAAGGGCAAATATTGCCTGAGAGCAGCATAAATGAATCTGGATTTTGTTTGATGTTCTTAAGCGTGATCTTTAGACAAATACATGCCACTCTTACATATAACATGACATGTTTCCAGTAGTAATGTATGGCCTTTCTTTCTCTCTACCCACAACCTTTCTTCCTTTTTTTTTTTTTTAGGAGCATGTATTCCGTTTGGAAATCACTCCTGGAAGGCACCATGCAGGTGGCCCAATCTCGGCTCAATATCTGCGAGAACTATAAAAACTTAATTTCAGAACCAGCCAGGACCGTCAGGTGCTTTAAGGAACAGCAATTGAAAAAGGTAGTTGTGGTTTCTTTGGTTTCCTTGCTTGTTTTGCTCACCCATTTGCAGTGGTAAAGAATGAGCAGAGTTTACAGAAAATCCTGGTTGTGTGCAGACGTTTTCAGAAGTTTTTGAGACCCATTTTGTGAAACACTCACTCTGCTGCTCGTATGAAAGGAAACTGGTGTGGAGAGAAAGCCAGGAGAGAAATGCTGATGGGACACACTCTGTAAGCACCCCAAATGTTAGGGGTAGTCAGAAATCCTCCTGCTGGACCTTTTTATTAAGCATTTGCTAATATAAAATAATAATTTAATAAGAAAAAGATGACTTTTCACTCTGCATTTCATCTGAGGAAGGCTGAATATTGCATTCAAGGTAAATGACACAAGAAAGGACCGTTTTGGGTTGGTTTGCTCAAAAGCGCAACTTTGCTTTCGCTTTATTCTTACTTCATCTTCCCAGCAGATGCAGTTGCCATTTACAGTATCTTTGCCTGGTCAATAACCTCCAGTTTTCTGCTTCCCCAAATATTGACAATTTGAAGAATTTCTGGCCCAAGGGGAGATGGGGATTCCTTTTCAGTCTGCAGAAATAGCACGGGTTCTTTTTCTCTTGCCCATCAGCAGAACAAATTATTGCAGTTATCAGTCCAATCCTTGGGGTAGGACATTTTCTAAGAGCATGTGTTTCTTCTACACCTTGGAATAAATTCCCACTGATAGCATTAATTTTCCTCTGAAACACACTTAAGTTTCTATTCCATGCAAGCCATCACCCATTCCTTTGGATTTCCCACTCCAAAATAATTGTGAGGACCCCAACTAGATAAAACCATCTTGAAATTTCAATATATAAATCCCGAAATTAATACATAAAGTGTTTTTACCTGCACTAGAACAGTTATAATGTCCAAATACTGGTGCTTGGATGGGGCTGCCCAACTAAACTGGGCTTTCTCTTGGAAGCAGCGTCTCTTCCAGGATTGCAGCAGGGATTAAGTTACTATTGATGAGATGTCGGATTAATTTTCCAGGCCTTTCTATGAGCCTTTAGTGTCTCAACTTGCCAGCACAGGAGAACTTTGCATCAAATTCATTTTTTCTGAGCCCTTTTTTTAGTATTTAAATGGGCCGGTTTTAGGCAACCTTGTCGTATTTTGCTGAGGGCTTCATTTCCAGGGAGCATCTGGGACACCGAAGGAGCAAAAAAGCCTTTTTTGGGATGCAGGAGAGGACGTGGGACCCTGGCACTGATCCTGGGAGGGCAGCCAGGCAGATCTGCTTCTGTCCCTAAGTTTAGGCCCTGCTTCTCAATATTACTTGGAGTGTGATTGACCACAGTCAGCCCCTAACACCTACAACATAGGTGTTGTTTTATGCTTTAAATGCTTTAAAATTTAATGCTTTAAATTTTAATACTTTAAAATTTAAAATAAAAATGCCTTGAAATTTGACTCATATCTGCTTAAACTACTTTGGGTAACAGAAAGCAAATCTCTGAATGAATCTTTGTGAATGACTCTCATTTCTGATGCAATCCTAATTGTTGGAAAGCACTCAAAATGCAACTTAAAAAAAACCCACTTAATATTTAACAGATTGTTCTTGTTTTGTTTTGCATAGTACATTTGATCTTCAATTTTGGAGAAGGGAAGATGAAGCATTTTGGTGTCACAAATTTGGGTTTTTCCTTCCTGCTTTCCACTTTTTGCAACCTACTGCTCTCACCAAAAACATTGAGAACATTTATGTTGAATTTGTGACTTACCCTTGATTTGGGGTAGTTAAAGAGCTGTTGAAAGCAAGAAAAATGCTTTTATGTTCTGCTTGGATTTAAAAAGCAAGACATGAAGAACTGACCTGGAGTCGCTTGCAGACCACATTGCTCTATATAAAATTTAATGATGAGCAGTAAAATTATAACGCTCCTATTAGTTAGATGCAAATATATGTATACATTTAATAATAAAAAGTAATGTTTTGTTTCCTGAATGCTTTTTCTTGCAGTGTGTGGACCAGTTGACAAGGATCCAAGCTGAATTACAAGAGACAGTAAAAGACTTAGCTAAGGGCAAAAAGAAATATTTTGAGACTGAACAGATGGCCCAAGCAGTGCGGGAGAAAGCTGATATTGAGGCCAAGTATGTTTTTATAATAGCATATGTATAAATAATGGTGCGCAAATAAAGCGGATTTGTATTTGTCTTAGTTTTTACACTTGATTTTCTTCTAGAAGAAAGATAATGGCTCTGAATAAGCTTTTGCCAATTTTCCCCTTTGTTTATGTACATTTTTGTAAGCATTTCAAGCATGCTTTTATCCTGTTGTGTAATTTATTTCCAATGGTTTCTGTAGAAAAAACAAGAGCGAATCTAAGTGCTTTAATTCTGCCTTTTTAAAGGATAATGTGTGACCTGGCACTCCTTAAAGGCCCCTTTTTTTTTTGCTCTCTTCACACATCTTAATTTGGGTATCAATCCACCTTGAAGGGCTGGGGCAACAGGACGCAGGTTTCCACAAAGTCTGGAAACCAGCTGAAAAATCTGGTTGCTCTGTTTGTGCTGCACTGCCTCCTTCCCTTTATTAATAGTGGTCATATTAGGCAAAAATACAAGCAACAAGTTCTACACCTCAATTCTCTACTTTTGCTTTTTATCCTTTTTTTCCCTTCTCTCTTGAAAAGCATCCAAAATATTTGTGGCGAGATTTTTTTTTAAGTGAAAATCATATGATTTAGACAGTTTTCACACCGTGAATATTCAAAATATACCATATACCCCACCAAAATCAAGAAGATAGGAAAGCTGTGCTTAAAAAAGGAGGTGCTAGCAAATGGTGGCACTCATCCTTCCTGCAACACGATCTGCATTAAACTTTTCCTACATAGAAAATACAGAAAGTTTCGGTTAATTTAATTCGGTTAATTGTGCCTCCACTCCATTTATTTATTTATTATTTACTTATTTACTTAAAAGCTTCTTATGAGAAGGGAAAGGACAAACCCTTCCAGAGGAATTGAAATTCCTGCAGGGTCACAGCGTGTCCCTGCAAATTGCATTTTCCTGCAGGTTTCTATTTTTCCCTGAATTTTGGAAGCCAGCAGCCTTCGAGACCTGGTCTTCACTGTATCTTCCAGCTTCTCCTCCACTTCTGTTATCCATGGGATACTTGTTTGAAAATACATTTTACAGTATTAGCAGATAACACTTTTTATGCTGGTTTTGCTCAGTTTGACAATCCAGGTATTGGATTCTCTTCTATAAAGGATGGAAATACCTCCAATTATCAAATACCTTCTTGGGCTCCAAAGAAAGAAACTTATTTCCTTTTGGAGGAATCTGATAAAGTCAGGATAAAATCATTGCTTATATTTTCTGTGTTGCTAAGGCTTTCTGTTCTTTGTTATAGGCTGCCCAATTATAAAGAACTCACGTTTTTATTAATTTTATTAATTTTGTTTCCTTCCCTCCTTTCTAAACCTCTGTCTTTCAAATCGCTATTAGAGAGGTCATCTAATTTCTCTTGCATTGGTCCAGATGTGAAAATGAGGCCAATTCTGCTTTTTAAAACATTCATAGATCTTTTCTATGGAAAACCCTGGAAAACTCTTCCAGTTTGCTGGAGCAGAATTCCTGGTGATCCATGGGACACCCAGCAAGTCACATTTGCAGCAGTTTGTCTCCTGTGAGTTAGCCCCAAATCCATCAAACACCAAAACAACTTGTGTTTCTGCTGTCACCCCAGATCCTCTTTGTGATGTGTTTAAATGTAGTCCAAAGCTCTGCGACACATTGGAGAACATGTGAGAAAAGGTCCTTAGAGTTTTCTTTTTTTGGTAGTAGCTATCTTGATCCTTCAACCTTTCCTCGAAATGATGCAAATACCATTTTTGGCCTAAAACGTTACCTCAATTAAATTTTGCAGAAGTGAAATGCAATGGGCTGTTAATCTTGGATTTCTACTGAAGACACAAGAGACAACCTCTCTGTTCATTTGTATTTCAGGTCCAAACTTAGTCTTTTTCAGTCAAGAATAAGCTTGCAGAAGGCCAGTGTAAAGGTGAGTGTTAGAATAACTTCTGTTGCTTATAGTCCTGCTTTGAAGCCCCTTCCATGTCACATATAACAGAAGCTGTTGGGAGTCTAGAGGTGGCCAACGTTTTAGAAGGTGAAATGACTGATAAACCCATTCCGAATGCAGCCTCACATATGACTGAATTTACAAGGAACCTTTTTCTACTGGGAATTACAGCTGTTCTTGCAAGGCCACCTGTGATATTACCTTCTTAAACTACCTTAAATTATTAAATCTTCCTGAAATTACCTTCTTGAACTTTGAACGTAGCATCAACAAAAACATTGAGCCGTCCTTACAAGCGTCGGCTCTATTGGTGCATACCCATATGCCTGCTAATTTCCTATTAATATATGTTTAGGCATTTGCTTTTTTGTTGGTACTTACCTTTTCACGTGGGGATTTCTTGTTGCAGTTAAAAGCCCGCCGATCCGAGTGCAATTCCAAGGCTATCCATGCCAGGAACGACTACCTGCTCACCTTAGCCGCTGCCAACGCGCACCAAGACCGCTATTATCAGACAGACCTAGTAAACATTATGAAGGTAGGGAAGCTAATTTACTCACGGGAATTGCAAAATGGGAAAATCTGGGAAGCGCAATTAATAAAACCTGGGAAAAGCTGGGAAGCTCATTTTGCAATATTGTCTTTTCCAATGTACTGCAAGAGATGGAGGGCAGGATATTTGGCAGCAATTATCGAGCCTCGTGGTGAGCGTTCATGGTGATTTTGGTTCATTTTTTGCAGAAAAGAGCACTTAGAGAACGGAATTAGGTGGTAAAACTAAGACCTGTAGCGTCCTGCTGAAGTTGACAGCAAATTTGCCGGGGATATTTTCATTCTTTGATAGCACACCCAGTGTTTTTTTAATATCTAGGTATCTGAATATTTGTTTATGATATAGTTAGTGAAAATGTGACCATTAAATGTGTTGCTTCCAAAGTCTGCAGATCATGGCAAATCACACAGACCTGCTCACAGAGTCAGATTGGCAGCAGATAATCGAGCTCATAAGAAATGATGTCCTTAAGATTCAATATAAGTGCTCACCGTGCGTGCAGTATCATTCTAGAACTCCTGAACTACTTAAATATACTTAATTTATTTAACTACTATTTAACTACTTAAATATTTAGTTAAGTAGTTAACTACTTAGTTTATTTAACTACTATTTAACACTGTTTAACTACTTAAATATACATGCTTTCTGTAACTTGGGATGGATGTTATGGATAAACTGTAAAATCAACTACTTAAAGCTAATTCATGATTTACATAGTTATATTTCTTATATTGATATATTCAATTTTTTTTTATTTGCTGTCTACAAACTTTTTTCTGATTGATGGGATCAGCACGACAAATTAGTCTTTAATTTTCCTTTAAAAAGGTGTTTTGTAAATTCATATTTATGTGCCCTTAGAACCAAGCATGGCACATTAAAACAGTGTTTATTTATATGCTGGGTATATGTACGTGCTTATATATGCTCTAAGGAAAAAATATACATTAACATCTAAAGGAGTCTGATGCATTTGGCTAAAATAAGAGCAGTAAAAGTGCATTGCAGTCAAGTGTTGCTTGGATTGTGATCCTCTTTCTCGGTGTCCTCTGCATTTTGGGTGGGTCATGGACCCAGCTCTGCAGGTGTCTAGATCTGCAGCATCTTGGCAACTTGGAGTTCCCGTGGTCTTTTGGATGGTGCCAGATTTCCGTGTTGGGAAGTTCAGAACCAGTAGATGTATTCTGGTTCCTAAGAGCGTTTCTTTTCTGTTGTAATTAAATATCAGACTGTGAATCACTCTTGAAATACTAAAATATACAACTGGAGATGGCATGGTTGACGTGGTGGTGTCGTTCTTCTGACGTATGTGAGGTTGTCTATAGATGTTTAGTTGTGTTGGGGCCTGTTGCTAAAACTGATGATCTTTTGCATCAACAAATGGTTCTTGGGAGGTCCCGCCTTGCCCAATCCTCTCTTTTGTAGCTGTCTCGAGGTTGCTATTGCTAATGCCACTGGGCTGGTCACTGCTGTCTTGGCTGTCCTCCCAACTTGTTTTGAAGTTGTGCTTGACGGGAATGGTGTTTTGCTTGTAGAAATCCATCTGTACCAGCATTTCTGTGGTCTACCAAGAACCTGAATGGCAAATACTTCCATTGAACCAAAGAGCTTTGGAAGAGGAGGGCAACTCTTCAGGTTTCTTCTCCTTCATCTCTTTGTGGAGAGTTTCCAGGCATTGGTTCTTCTAGACTGAGTAGCAACAAATATGTTCTCTGTGAATGCAAAAATGTCATATTTCCATGAGCAAAAATACATGGAGCACAAAGAGGTCCCTGTCAGAGTGCAGTGTCCGGGGCAAAGGGAGGAACAGGTCTCAGGCATCGTCTCAAGCTGAAAGATCTGCTGGATTCCTTAGTGGTCTTTGCCTTCTGAAATGTACAGGGGAACCAAGCTGTTAAAAACACTGACAAAATGATTATTTAGCACAGAAATTTAACAGAAATGATACAAGGAAGGAACCAAAGAGTGAAGGGATCACTTGGTGATCCAACATTGTCGAGTGTGAGCAAATGCAAAGCCTGCGGCCAAGAAGGACAGTGAGATCTTGATGACTTGGGGATGACCAGGCAAGAAAGCAGCAGATGAAAATCTTCTTAAAAAGGGGAAGGTAACTGGGTTAGAGATGAAATCACTGACTACAGAGTCAGTGTTGAAGAGCCATTACCAGTTAAGAACCAGCTAATGAAAATGGAAATTTTTTAATGTATATTTTTTATATATATATAATAAATATAAAATAAATAAATAAATTTTATGAATAAAATTTCTAAGTATATAGAAATACATAAAGAAATGTAGACTGTATCTAATATACTATTATAATCCTACATCTAGGTAGCATCAGTAGGAAAATGATATTTATTTTAAAGGGTATTAAATCCCTTTCTAAACAACACGGTTCCTGTTTTCATAGGGTGACTGGAGTTGTGATTCTCGTATATTCTGCTAATATTCTGGTATTCTGGTAATACAGTTGTATTACATATTATAGAAAGGAAATATGTTCATTTATGTGTTAAGTCCAGGATTTTTAAAATGCTTCACTGTATTCATCAGTATGGAAAGATTGAGTTGTCTTATGTCTTGAAATGTGGCAAAGCTAAGAGATTATTTACTTTTATACAATGAGATGCATTTCTTTTTTGCTCCGTGCTTCCTTCTCGTCTTCAATTACCTTTAATCAGTTTGATTTTTATAAACCTAGGTCTTATTTAGTGGCATTTAATCTGAATGCAGCCGTATGTGTGTTTTCTTTTTTTTCTTTTTTCTTAATACTTCATTTAAGCAGATTATAATTTTACATTTTTTCCTTCTGTTTTACAATATGTAACTGTTGTGAACGCTTTTGC
>JAVCKT010097984.1:0-11145 GCA_032273925.1 Rhynchotus rufescens
TTTGTGGGATTTTTTTTTTTTTTTTTTTTTTTTTTTTTTGCATAAATGGGGAGGCATATGTATGGTCAAAATGCCTCCCTTCATGGGGAGGCATATGTATGGTCAAAAATCAGCATATCATCTGACATACAGAAAAATCTTAATTCTAGCTCTAATGTATGCTTTTCTTGCTATGATTGAGTGTGGTAAATAGGGAAGTATATCCGTACATTTATGTGTAACCGTAGGCTTATATGTTTACGTTTATACCTGTACATTTATTTTTTTTACCAGCTAGAGGGAAACTTGTGATATTCTGTATAAATTAATGAAGCATTTATTTTGTACTTTGTATGATAATTTAAAAGTAAATTAATTTATTAAAAGTAAATAAAACATAAATGAAATTTATGACTTCAATTACAAAGTAAACAAGTAGAATCCAATATTATACTTTTAATTATAAAAACAAAGGAAGAGAGTATTACTACTTGTGTTCATCAGTCTTTGAGTGTAGAAAGAGTTTGACTTTCAAAAGTATCCACAAAATATAGGGTTCGATCAATGATCGTTATTGCACCAATTATTTAAATTCCACCAGGGAGCACAGGCAAGCCAAACTTTGGGTAAAGGTGCATTCTAATGTGTCTCTCTTGCAGATTTATACATTATTTTCTTTTATGAGGAGCCCATACACACAACAGAGCCTTTCAGAAGACTGACTTTGCTTTTCTCCCCAGCATTCATTGTTAGAAGCTTACCATGGTTTACAGCTTTCACTGTAGAAAAAAACCAACTTGATTCTTGGCTATTGTCTTGCTCGTAAGTCTGCCAGAATTAGTAAAAAGTCCATTGTTAATTTAAGTCAGCCTGAATTGATCTGTATCACTCTAGACATTCAGCAGCTTTTGAGGATTAGTGTGTCAGACTTAATTTACAACTGGGACGATATGGCTGATACAAATTTACTGGGTATAGGTGAGGTGATAAATATATAAGAGAACCTAGGAGCTTTCAAATATATGGTATAATATGTAACCAGCAAAGTCAAGGAATCCAGCTGCTGACTCTATGAGTACACAGAAGTTGGTTTCAATCTTCTTAGCTTGGCATAACAGTAAAGGCTGCAGAAACAGTGGCTGAACAAATGTTTTCATGGTGGTAAGGGCCAGTTTGTTCTATTGTGACTGCTATTGGCAGCTAGGTTAAAACGTAGCTTATTTTTTATCAACTAGTCATCAGAAATCTCAAAACAGTAAGGCCTTGATCTCCATAAAGATGCTGCTGTAGTAAAGCTATAAACTTTAAAGTAGAACACTAAGTAGTATTATCTAAATTTAGACGCCAATGTCTAAATTACTTGGTTTTAGGATTAGTATAAAAATTGACTGTATGAGTTAAGCTATGTTTGGCTTTTGTGTTTTAACAGAAAAAAAATGAGAAAAGCAAAGTGTGAAAGATTATTTTTGAAAGCATGCAAATGCAAACTATAAAAAAAATCCTAGAAAGATTTGATTAAATTATTTCGTGCAAATGTGAAAAGCGACTTAAATAAGGGATTGGGAGTAATACTGTGTGGTCTTCTATCTGGCATGCTGACAAGTCACTGCTATTTTCTATGCATCAGTTCGTTTCCAAAGTAATTGGTATTGACTGGTTTAATTAAATTCATTAAGTTGAGCAGAGGTCATTTTATAATAATTGATGAAATTTCTTCACTTTTTCTTTCACTTACTATTCTGTTCATTCTATCATTGCAGAATAAAGATTGGCTGTAGAAAGAAGTCAGAGGAATTCAGATGCTCAGAGTTCCTCACAGTGCTTCCAGATGCAGCTGGCTGAGATGTATTGACTTGAGAACCACAACGAAAAAGTGAGTTGCCTGGCCAATTACTATACTTGTGTCCAAGAATCGCCAGTTCACACTCATGAATGACAATCCCTGTGATTAGAATCTGACTCTAAGCTATTGCTCATGATATGATGGCTGAAGAGATGTGTTTTGCTTCTCATAGATTCTAACGGACTCAGGCAGGAATGATTACTGAGTAGCGTGGGAGATAGTATCTGGCTTCAGTTTACATTCTTCTGTAGATAGGTGGAGGATAAGGCTTGTAGTTTCATGGCGTTTCAAGTGACAGCATGTGAGCTTGATTTTCTGTTATACACACTAGAAATGCCAGAAGTGGCATACTGTTCAAAAATACAGAAGGTAACTCTTAAATTATGCCTTTTCTTTCCCTGAGGATGCTCTGCCTCTTTCATTTCCATCCTCTCCTGCACAAGAACAGCTCTGTGTTCTATGCAGAATGCTCCCTTGATATGTGGGAGTTAAAAGTAATATTGGATGTTGTCTAATCTTATAAGGTAAAGATTAAAGCCTTTGTCCATAGTGTTGTTATCAGCACGTGTTTAGTATTTGTCATTATGGAGCGAACATTTGTCATTATAGACGAACAGAAATCTGTCAGGAAATCAATTGACTTATAAGATACTTTTCTGTTATTATTTTTCAGGCATTTGAGAGATGAATTCAGAGTGAATTAGGCTGGGGAGAGCTCATTACAATTTGTATATATTGAAATAATGAATGTGACCTTTCTGGGTTTCCTGGTGATGCTCTATCTGTGAGAAGGTGTTTCAAATTACAATGAAAGATGTAGAATGCATCCTTCTTCACTTTACATCTTCTTTCTCTCCATTGAAATGTGGATTCAACTTCTTTCTCTTATTTCCATTGCACTACCGTCCCTGAAAACAAATTTTACCTCACCAGTTCTTTTTTACAGTGCTACTGTGCTTCTCTGGTATAAAAGAGTCTGTGAAATTTTCAGCATTCAGCTTTGCATTCAGGTTGAAACTATTTGAAAGCTGCAGTTTTGACCCTTTGAGACATCTTTAGAACTAAACTTGTATCAGGAAGATAATGTTTTAGTGCTTTGTTGGGGTGATTTGTTTTTAATTGAATTGTACAGGAGGAGCTTGGTCTTAAGCAATATTGATAATATATCCTAAGCAAATGATGCAACAAGTGTATTTTGCACTTATTTCTGAAGAGAAACTGCAGAGTTAATTATTACATGTTTCATATGCTTGTGAAAACCTGAATTGCAAGGAAAATTACATGATTCAAAGTAATACTTTATGTCAGTAGAGTAGTTTTGTTAGCAAATGGAGGGACGTGATTAGCAATGGAGTTCTTTGCTGCTGGATCTCATTTATGTACATGGATGTAAGCATACAAGCAGTCATGAAATTCTGGAGATTGAAAAGCAGCTCAACTTATTGACCTTACATGGCTGTTTGAAGGATGCTTTTGATCTTTGAAATGGTGCATGCAGAGACGCTCGAACCTGGATATTAACATATACTTGAATAGTGATTTAGAAATCCCACCTGCTCTTATCTCTTTCAGTATTAGAAAGGGAACTTCAGGAGAGGAGTTTAAAAAAAAAAAAAAAAAGCACTTCTAAGTTTCAAAGTTTTAGTTGTATATCATGAAAGAGTTAACACAGATTCCCTGGCATGCAACAGCAGGCTGAGTGTGTAGGTGCAATATTATCACAGTTATAAGTTATACGCATTCACAATTAGATTAGTAGCTTATTTACTCAAAGTTTATTCATGTTTTGTCCCTGACAGGTATTTCAAAGTTTTGAGACAAAAAAATATTTCCAGGAGATTTAAATTAAGCATGCAGAAATAAAAACCATTTGACTTTGAATCAAGTATCTCAGAGTCAGCACAAAGTGATCTATCTGTTTTCCAGAAATTGCAAATAAACACACACAAATAAGTGGAACTAGCATGGTGCATTTTCGTCCAATTTAATTTAACTTTCAAATCCTATCAAATTAACCCCCAGCAGGAAGCATTGTTACAGACTGCAACCTAGTGTCTCTCTGTATTTAATCTGCATCTTCTTCCTCTGTAGTTTGCTTGTACTTAGGTTAATGGAATGTTTTTTCATGCAGTTTAAGCATCTAATATTTTTTAGATATGTTTCAGCTGCCTGGGGTAATTGCAAGCTCTTCTTTGTATATTACAGTCCTAAAGCTACCAAAGAAATAACACAACATACAGCAGAACATTTGATGGTGTAACCAAAAAGACTAAGAAATACTTTCAAAATAGAAAATCTTTTTTTTTTATTGAACTCTGAATTAGAAGAGTAATCATGAAACCAGTGTTGCAAGCTGTATGTTTCTATTCTCTCTTACTATCTGATGGATGAATATATTTCAGCATTTTATAAAACAGTCCATATGTTTATTACTGTTTGAAAGATGAAATTGACAATATAAAATATCGAACTTATTGTCTTAAAGATTGTAGACATATGTAAACATCTAGTTTCTGGTCTGCAATATTTATTGTAGACATATATATACCTGAGAGAGAAAGAACTAGTAAGCTAACTGAGCTAGTCTAGATTGGCAGTGTGGGAAATATATTCGAACTAAGGGCTAAGTATGTTACCAGGTGATTCGTCACAGATACTATTGTAGCAATGGGCATGTGTTTTCTGTGGAGTTTGTAATAAAGCAATATGCATAATGTATTCAATTCATAAAAAGATGCAACCTAATGAAGAGATGTAAGCTCAATTCTGTTTAGTCTTATGTTACAAAGTATTATGCTGCTGGATTTGGGAGGTTTTTTTGCTTTCTGCAGGCAAAAGTCTCTTAAATTGTGTAATAAATTTGTGACAGGCAAAAGAAGTATTAGGGCAGACACAATCAGTGTTTTAACAAATGTGTTGCAGAGTAGGGTTCTTAATGAAATAGCAACAATGATGTGTAACTAGAAGAGGACACATAACAGACTTCTACAAATCATTTTAAAAAGGATGTTTTCCTGACATAGTGAGCACATGAGGTATTTGGGCTAGGTGATGTGACAGAAATATTTTCCCCTTTTCATGAATTTGTGAATTTCCATTTTATTATGTAACAGTTAACTAGTCCTTGAAAATCAGAATTAAGCATGCATTTTCTTCTGCTTTTTTTATGTATTAAGTATGTAATGTTACATGACAGTTTTAAAAAAATAATTTTAAAATATGGAAAATAAGACTGTCTTACTGACCACTAAGATAAAGTGTGATTATTGTATGGAAATGATGCTTCTTACTGACATATATAAAACTGAGTTTAAAAAAATGAAAGAGTAATCAAAAGAAAGATGACTCTGAAAGGAGGAAAAAAGCTCTCAGCAATAAAAACTGTCTGGTAAGTGCTTTAGGAAGTTCAGTAGTATTAAGTGTCCTCAGAAGATAACATAGGACTACAGATAGAATAATATCATTCATCATTTAATGTCTGAATCATTTATTGCTGACTAAAGAGAAATACATATCAAAGGACTCGATCCATTATTATATATTATTCACAAAATACAGACATTATTACACAAATGCACCATTAATTTACAAGGAAGTAGCTTGTGTCAAAATGTGTTTGAATAAGTATTTAAAATTCTTCTGAGTGTAATTGTGGTTTTTTTTTTTTTTTTCAAAATGTTTACAGCACCCACATTCAAACACATTTGGAGATGTTGTCGGGAATTCTGTAGTCTACCTGGCATGCTAGCGGTTGGAACCCTGTCTGCACTTACCTATATATTTGTGTGTCTGCTATGGAATGAAAAATATACAATCTAGTACCAACCAAAGATGAACTAATTTTGTTCAACTTTTTTTGTTTCATCTATACTTACCCTTAGATTATTTACTGCCTTTATATACAGAGCTTTAGACTGTAAGATACATATATGCAAAGATTTTTAGGATGTTCACAAAAAAAAAAAATCACAGGTACATCTGTATTTAATGGTCTCTAACCATTTTCCCATTGGCCATGCAGGTAGCCTCCGTCGCTCTATTTCTATTCTTGGAGATACTAAAAAGCTTCTGGACATAATCCTTGCCATCCTGCTCTAGATAACCCTGCTTGAGCAGCGGGCTGTAGGGGGACCTGAGTGATCTCCAGGGGTCCCTTCCAACCTCAGTTATTCTTTTATTCTCTAAGTGGGACTTGCAGGCACTGGAACATGCTTAGCAATTTGCTGAAGCAGAAGTTTGTGTATTGCTCTCCTACTGTGTTTGGAATTCACCTATTTATGCTTCAGTATGACAATATGAAACAAGCTGACATAACCACTTTTTCTTTTATCCTGTCTCCGGGACAAATTAATCAGCCTTTCATGAAGCAAAACTTTCACTGTTCTCAGTGGGATTTCTGTGATAAAGGACTGTTGCATCTAGCAGTTTGGGTTTTTACATCTTGCGCTTCCTGTGCCTCAGTATTGACAAATGCAGTACTCTAACACCTTATTTATTTTTTATTGAAAGCAGAAGCTTGCTTTCCCTCCCTCTTCTCAGTTCTTGTTGATGTCAAACAAATTTACATGGATGATTACTCCCTTAGCATGCTTATCCATCATCATAACTGTGAGATATCACCATCAGTGCAAACCTAAAGAAAAGAAATTGCTCAAATTCTGCTATTTATTTAAAGGACACATTAACCTTCAAAATGTGATTTATTCTTTATTTACACATCCATGGACACTTTCAATGTTTTTATATAAACTGTGCCCATGAAGCAGGTGACTTCACATTAATGCTGATGCCTTGTTTTTCCAAATACCCAAATCTTATTGATGCTATCTCAAGCTTGCTCTATTTTTTAAGAAGTTTAGCCAAAGCATGGGTCTCTTCATTCTGTTGCGAACATATTTAAAATACGTTTTGTGAATGAGAACTCATCAGAAACTACGAACCATTTATTTCACTGGATTATTTTTTTTCTGATTGCTAAGTTGCTTTGGGCTTTTTTAAATTTTCTTTCTCCTTCTGCACAGAGTCACTTGTGTTAAATTTTAAGTAACTCATCTGAGAAGGACACTGCCTGCAGTGTAGCACTGGCAGATAGGATAGAGCAGATTCCTGTTTCATTCATGCAGTACAGGGTCACTAGAGCACCAGTCTGTGCATAAATTGCTTACTCTGAGCATCACTATTCCAGAAATTCTCCTTATTGTTCCCTTTCTCCTCCTCCCTTTCCCCACTCTCAACATAATATGACACTGTGTAATTCCTTGGAGTCAGTTGTCATCTCTTTATTGTTCCTGTTCATGTAGCTTCAAGTGTGTCCCTACATAAGAATGACACTTTGCTATGGGATACAGATACCCTTCAGAACTTTCTTGAGGCCAATCTGTATGATAGCTATGCATGTTCAGATGAGCGCTCGTGATCTTCTTGTCATCTGAGTGTGAAACTTCCAGATTGAGTAGGTCCTTTCATGATGCTGAGATTAGTTTCCATTTAGCTCTCAGATATCTAAGTGGTATCTAAGCAAACAGGCAAAGATGAAGGCAGCTGAGCAGTGCCCTTGAGACTTTTTTTTTTTTTTAACATTTATGAAATTCAGAGAAGTCCTAATGGTAGGAGTTTCAAAAGAATTTTAAGTCTCTAACTCCCATTTGAGACTTTGAGAAATATCTCATCTATCTTCAACCATTACAATAATTCTTAAATAACCTGTTCCTCCCTCACTTCCTCGAGGCAGTCAGTAACAGAACAGTTGAAAATATAGTAGAGTTTCAAACATAATGATATTATCACAAGCTGACCCAATCAGCAAGGAACCGTTTAAAACCTCATCTGGCATCCTCTTCACAAGTAATTTTACGGATCTGCTGCCCTCCATTAACTAGCAAACAAGGCTGGTGAAAAAAATTTATTTGGACTTTACTTGGATTTTACTTGGTGACTACTTTCAGGCATCTGTTCTTTCTTCCACGGTAAGGTTGAAACAAAACACTCAATGTTTTCATGTAACTGAAATAAAATTATTTGAAAAATCAGATTTTCAAATTAGGTTTCCTCTTTGTATGGAATGAGAGAAAAAAAAAAAAAGAATCCACTGAGAACTAGTTAAATTGGTCAGGCTTCATGGAGCTTTTCTGCCTGGGTGAGAAAGCATTATTCCATTTAAAAACTTGTAGCTGAAGCCATTTTGAGTAACTCTTTAATCTTTCTACCACTATCTAATCACTTTACCAGCTATTCGAATATGTCATTTTTAGTAGTCTTTATAGAAAATATGAGGAAAAAGGTTGTCTTAGAAAAAGCCCAAACTAAGCAAAATGGGGGACTAGATTCAAAATGAAGACTTGAACAAGCATTAAAGAGTTTAACTACTCTATGTCCTATTCCTAATAAGACTAATAAGTCTATAATAAGTCTAAGCTTTTTCCAAATTCAGAGATAAATGTATACCTTTATGAATGACACTCACATAAGCCAGTGCACAAAGCAAATGAACAATTTTGAGCTCTTTTTTACAAGGAATTCACAATCCACCTAATGTGAGTTCATTTTAAAGAAATGTTCCTCCATTGATATAGGTCCGCATGTACCAACCTTTTTTTGTTACTGTCAAGACAAATATCTGTATTTAAGGAAATTAAGTATTGGCATGTAATAGACACATTCTATGCTTACAGAATGGGCTACTAATTTTATTTTTATTGAGCTCCACAGTTGGTTAGAAAATTCCAGTGAGAGATTAAAAAATCTCTACACAAATACCAAATTTTCAAGAATGTGTCCTCTGTCTGATTTCATTTGTTTTTATGGCTGCTGTAAACTCAAGTTTTACAAATTGTGTTTTAGAATGCATCAAGAACCTCTGGTACAAGATATTGATCATCTAACACTATCACAGATGATGACAAATATGCTTTCGTCCTGGCTTTGAAGGTGTTCGGGAGAATCTCTTCAAACATAACCATCATTTGGAGTCATAGTTAAATGTGCCATTACCTGTAGTTCAGGCATTTTTTCTTGTCTGTTGGTCTTCTATAAATCCAAAGTCAAATGTTGATTTCACAGAATTTCATTTCTCCAAGTTCCTAGCATCCTACAGTTTCTTTCTTAAGAAAAAAAATAGTTTGCTTTGAAGAGTGGTTATAAGTTGAAATCATTTTGTTATTGGATAAGTTCAGTTGAATTCTTGGAATTAAAGATGATTCTTACTTTTCAAAGGAAGTATGAATCCCTTTTCTCACTTAAATTTCCAGAGAAGTGAAATCTTTTCTATTTTGTTAAAGTCAAGATGACTGTTACTGAAATGTAAGGTAGGAACAGTTTGACTAATCTCAAAATATTTCCAGTTCTCTTTTGTCACATTTTATGTCTTCAAGAGGACATGCTCCCACATTTATATTCCTTTGAACCTCAGAGGGGATAAAAAAAAAAAGAAAAAAAAAGCACTCATGTCTTTCTGAGTTTTTAGAAACATATGCTTGTATCTTAGTTTTTTTAACAAAATCCAAAAGGTGTACACATCCTTGTGAAAGTTTTGACAGTATTTTAGAAAAATGAGCTGTACAGAAATCATGTAATATGAACCAAACCAAAGCTATGAAAATAAGTGAAGACTGTTGAGAAGAAAAAAAAAAGGAATTTTCCTGGTTTTTAATGAGAAATATAGTCCAAGATTTGAAATATAAAATTAAAGCTGTTCTTGATTAGAATTATTTTTAAAAATATTTAAACTTTTCATTAGATTGTAACCGAAAATCGTAATTCTACGTACTTTATTATTCTAGTGTAACTCTACTGTTGTTAAGAGTAGCACTTTAAGATCATTAGAAGAATTAAGGGTCATTAAAATCATCCTCATTAGCTTTAAAAATACATGGAATTTATTCTACTGGCCTATCAGCCTATCAGATGAGTGGAAGGTTTATTTAAGTTTACTACGCTTTAATACAACTTCTTGTTAATAGTCTAAGTATTCATAATTTATTCAATAAATTTAGTATTCATATAAAGACTTCTCTAATTCTTCTTGCTCTCATAACTGAAAGGTCATGCCTGGACAAGGATATGTTCTCAGAATAGCTAGGAACATCATAATACATCACCAGAATATTAACAGATATAACTTTTTTCCCCCTCTTAAAGATCCAATGGCAAGTGCTGCAGTGTATTCAAATAGCAGTTCTACCAATAAGCTAAAGAGATGACTGCACTAAAGATCAATTGGGATCACCTGCAATTTCTCCCTCTTTTCATGCCTTTCATACCTAAATTCCAATGAGGAAGCTGTGGTGCTCAGTTTCCCTGCCTGATTCCATGCTTAGTGCACATAGTCCCAGATTCTTAGAAATCAGAAAGAACTGTCTGATAGTCTGAGTGCTTTATGGCTGTTTGGTACCTCTGCTTCAGTCCAAATGATATATGATTTAAGTAAGACTCTATGACTGATTTTGATTTTCCTTCTCACTCCTGCTTGAGCTTTGTATTCCCTTCCTTTAAAAAGGACCTTTCAGTATATGGTGGTCTAGAGAAGAGAGATATGATTGGATGCAAAGCTGTACCCACATAAAAATATATCTCAGCAGGATTTTTTTTTTTTTTTGCTAGCATGATCTACTCTAACAGGAAAATACCTATTTTGTAACTATCTGCTACCTTCTAAATCCTCTAAACTCAGTGTAGTTTCTCTAATAAGCTTTTCTAGTTTCACCTCATTTTCTTTCTGACCTGGCCCTGAGTGGAAGGGCATAAATGGCTGGTCGCAATAATATGCGGAAGGGCAGATGTAGCAATAAATTAAAGATGATAGCAAAAGCAAATTACAGAAATCAAGAATAAGTGTGAACCTATGCATTTCTAGAACTTTGATGGACAAGCACTAGGAGTTACAGTAGCTTGACTTAATAGAAATTTTGGACAATTAGCGCTCTGACAAAAGTAAAACATGTATTGATTGTCTTTCAGAGCAATGAAAGAATTGTGTATGGCTGACATTGGTCCTCTTTGCAGTCTGAAGGGATAGTTTTTATAGAACAAAGCACTCTTTTCTAGGTGTTAGCACATGCCAGAAAGCAACCAGAGGGGGCACAAGTGCAACAGACTTTCTACTTACAGTATTTTAGTTGCTCATGTTTGAAGAAGCTGCCATGAAACAAGGCTACTTCAAAAGCAATTGTCCAAAGTTAGAATTTGGGATAGTTCTCAAGCAGAGAATTGGTCAAGTTGTGGGGATTTGTCCTAACATTCTGCTCTCTTCTAACAGATCTAGCTTGCAGGAAATCACGAGTAATTGACAAATAAAATTTGCCACAACACTGCAACTCTCAGGCAGT
>JAVCKT010097985.1:0-11144 GCA_032273925.1 Rhynchotus rufescens
CCATCCATGCTCTGCTTGAGGTTATGAATCAGGGGAATCAGGGTGGCCTGTTTCCTCACATGCACCCTCCATTTCCTCATTGTTGCTTTTGTTTAAAGAAAAATCTTGGGGTTCATCATGTTTTTTGATGTTTCCTAAGGTTGATGCTGCAGCAAGCAGAATTGGGAGAGGCTGCCTGAACATTTCTCAATGCAGCCGTCGTCTTCTGTAATTATTGTGGTTGGGAGATTCTTGCTTTCTTACATACTGCTGCTGAGCAGTGGGAGTTGGACAAAGCTTCAAAGGGATGAAAAGATGGCACATTTTTTTTCATTTAGGATTTCCTGACCTTTTTTGGTTCGTCCTGCTGTCCTCATTCCCCTGTGGTGTTTACATAATCTAGTTCAGTCTGTAAGAAGAAAATGGAAAAAAGCCCCTATCAATGTTTGGTGCTTTAGAAATCAAGGTTTCACCATTATTACAATGAGAGAGTGATCAGGTCACAGCATACTTTATTTTAATGCTAGTAAAGGGCAGAATCTTCTCCTGATTTTTTTTTTTAATATTCTGAAATTCCATTTCATTAAAATAGATTTATCCATCAGTTAACTAAATTAAGTAATGTTTGAAACAAATGCAATCTGAAGGATTTTTTTGATAAAGTTTCTGTTTGAAAACTTAGTTTTAGAATTAGTTTGAATTTTCTCATGAGTTTTTTTTCTTTCTTCCTAATTCATCATTTCATTACCTAAGTTGACAGCATTTCAACAGTAACTTTCCTTTGTTTTGTGAGATAGGAGACACATCAACCTATAAAGTTGTTCTTTGATCACTACCTATTAAGAGTTGCCCACAGAGATTTAAAAATAAAATAATGAGACAGCTGTTTCATTTTGCTGACCCGTGGCCATGGCCTGTTGAGAAATTTCCACTGAAATGGAAACATGAAGATGTGACAATCTTTATTCAACTCTTTTGAAGTGCCTCAGATTTGAAGCTTGTGAACATAAGAAATGTAGTTATTTTGAAGATTATTTTAAATATTCATCCCTATTCATCACTGCAGGAAGATTTGGGGGTCGCTGCATGACTGACTTGAGAAAGAAACCTGGCTGAATCTATGCTAGGAAGTTTCTTGCGATATTTGGAGCAACATATCTACCTGAAGCAGTTACTTCTGAGCTTTTTCTTCCTCCATTGAGGCTGAGCTGGAAACATAGATTAATTTAAACCAGCGTGTTCACTTTAGACACCCAAGCTAATTCTTCTTAGAGTTGTTAGTGCCAGTTGCATAGCAGCTTGGGAGTTAAATAGTGCTGAGGAATGTTCCCAGGCTCTGGTACGTTGCTCATGGTCTCTGGCACATGTTTTGCTGGGTTGACTTCTCATTCCTGCAGCAGAACCTCCCCCTCTTCCCGGGATGATGCTACAGGCCAGAGACCATTTCAAGTATGCAGTTTGTACCTGGCTATCCTGATTATAGAGTGTGGGACTTTAACAATATGGACCCAAAGTATGGCACAATAAGATGGACACAGTATTATAGCAAGGCTATTCCTTGTCCGTCAGCTGCATAAAGATGAGAACACAAGGATGTTGGCCATATTTCACTGACTACAATGGATGTATCCTGAGACTTCCCTGACATGCTGCCAATGCCCTTCAAGGGTCAACTGGAGTCTTAATTCTCACACAGATCAAGTAAAATGGAGCAGGAGCACATGGTCATTCTTAAATTTTCAGAAATCTGCCTGCCGTGATAAATAGAACTGAGATTTCTTTTTTTGACATTTTTAATTTGATGAACTTTTGAGATGCTGAGGTAAATAACAGTAAAATTTCCTCCATCTGAAGGAGGACTTATGTATTCTTCAAGTCACATGGAGAACTTGATAGCTTCTTCACGGTTTTAATATCTTTTGTATATTTTTGGAAGTACAGAATGTAAGAGATCTTTAAACAGTAAATTGTTGCAAGCAGAGAAGTAAATGCAACAGCAACATTTCCACATTGTTTATATACAGCTGAGTCCTTACTTCTGTCTTACATTTGATACTCTTTTTCAAAGTATAGTCATATACGTAGGAATGCTGCACATTGATTGATGGGCTTCTTTGTATGGGAACAAAATCATAGCTTCCATTTCCTGTTTCACCGAAGCATTTTGAACAATATTGAACCTCCTGTGCCTGAATGGTCAGAAAGAGAGATGACTGTTATTTGTACAGAAAGTGTTTCATTTTATTTTTATACAAATTCATTCCTTACTTTTTGTTATTAGAGTTGGCATCCATGAGCTCTTAGCTATTCATAGGATCCAACTGTAGAGGTTGTTTTCAGGTGGGATCATCGCTGAGATAAATCTTTGTAGTATATAGTAAATACATTTCTCCTTTTTCCTTTGCAACAACAGGCCCATAACTAGTACAGATATCAAGCCACCTGTCATTTACAAGATTATATTTAACAAGGCTTTAGACAGAGCACCCTGCTCTGGAAATTGCACATCACTCTTTGTAGATGCCCTGCAAGTGGGACTGTGGGATGTACTCCTGCCATTCTGCTAGGCCTTGCCTGGGAAGAGATGCAGCTATTGAACTTCTGTGAGGGCAGAAGACATTGAGGATATATGGGGCAGTATGGGTTGTGTTCTTGGGCAGTATATGGTGCTATCAGATCAAGGGGAATTTTGTGCTGAAATGTGAAAACAGAGCTGTTTCTGAACTGATCTGTAGGTGATACTGCAGGATTTAACCTTTGAAAATTATTTTAGCATTCAAGAATGTCATAAAAACGTAGCTGTTAAGACCAGCTCTGCCATCCATTTTTAGTGTATCTAATACTTGGTGCTCTCTAAAATCTTACAAAATACCCCAAGCACACATTTATCTCAAAGTAATTTGTTAGTGAAGCAGCAATTTGTACAACAGTTGTGATGAGCTGACAAACCGCTTTGATATGATGCTACAGAGCAACTGTTTAAAAGCCATGGGAGCTTTTGTGTCTTAGTGGGATAAACATTGCATGTGCCAGATATTGCAGTTATTTTGTCATGGCTATGAAAGGAAAGCTCAGCCTCAAAAAGGATCCTCTTTGCTTTATATTGAAGTATGTGAAATTTGGACTCTAGCAAAGCTGCTTTGAATCACTAGAAGCCCATCCATAATGACAAGGTCACAAGCTGTGACAGAGGAGGACGGTGGGGAATGTCACATGGTATGAAAGGAAGGGTGGATTGCATGGAGGTAGAGGAGCTGATGTGGTAGCAGGATGCTTCGACGAGGATCCTGCACACGGGAATTGGTGCTGCTGGGCAGCCCAGCATGCCTGATCCCTTCCTGCCACGATCTTTGAAGTATTGAGGAAATTCTCTATTTTTTATGGAAAATTAATCCAAACAATTGAAAGCGTAGACCTCTGTCTCAGTTTTGCTCTAGAATAAATTAGTAACAATTTAATAGCTGATGCACCTGAGGCCAGTGTTTGGCTCTCTGAGTCTGTGTCATCATCTGTGAACTGGAGATAATGCTGTTTAGTAGGGCTGGATGAATAATTTGTAGTGAAGCTGCTTATTAAACCTGTTGCCTCTCAGGGTTTGCAGATAGTCTACAGATGGATCACTTTTTTTTTTTCAAATTTATGTTTTTTTCAAAATTATTCACCAAAACATTCTGTAAATATTTTTATTAGCCTGTAACACATTCAAAATACAAGTTTGAAGTCTGTTCAATACTTATCTACCTCACTGGGTTTTGTGAAGATAATAAGGTATTTCCTGCATGTAAAGTGCTGCCTAAATAGAGCTAAGAGAACCTAGAGATACTTCAACTGGATTGTTCTTACCTGCCTTTGGATAGCTTAGCCTCAATGCACTGCTTGATGCACTGCCGGATTATTTGGTTGCTGAGGTATCTGTGTAGGACATGTTCAGCTTCTCCTTGTCCCTTCTCTAGGAATTAAGGGAGACAGATGCTGGTAGTATCTCTAGAAAGTGGTTGGAAGGAAACTGCTCCCTCTTTTACTGTCTGGGAAATGTGAAAGGCTTGGAGAAAACCTGACTAAAATCTATTAGTACTACCTATACATTTTTAAATGCTTCCATTGATTTTAATTAGATAATTTCAATGGATAAGAACAATTAATATGGGTTGGAGATGTGTTTTCTTACATCTGCAAAAAAAAATCTTGGAGATGTTATAATATTTCATTCGTTTTCAGAATTTCTTTCAAGTTTAGCTGATAAGGAAGATCTCTGATGTGTCTATATAGATCTCTAACATACAACTGGAAGTCTTGTTTTCTGAAAGTATGTGGATTTTTTGTTGGTTTTTTTTTTCTTTTTTTCTCCCTGTACAGTTTCAATGAAAAGAGAGGTCTTCATGAGTAGCCCTTTGCACTGAAGTAGGATTGTGAAAGAAGTCAGGCTGTCTTAAAGCTTTTTTATTTTTACTTTATTTTTCATGTTCAATGTAGGACTTAGCACTATCCAACATTACTTGAAATGGAATGGGAAAGTAAATATGTAAAAAGAAAAAGAAAACAAAGATCCCTTGGATTTTCTGTAAGGTGTAGCCTCTGTTTAGACCTACTGGGTCATTCATATGGAAAATATGAAACAAAAAGTTTCCTAGTAGCATAAAAAAGCAGAGTCAGTCCTAAAAGGACCAGAATATAAGATCTGCTCTTATTTTAACTTTTCAATATTGTTGTTGATTGATAGCGTGGAGAGTTTGTAAGCTGTTCGATTCTGTATTTAGCTTCAAATCAAGTGTTTTGGGGAAGTGACAAGTGTAAATCTGATGTAGGTTTGCTTCACATTTTAAAATAACCTTTACAGTAACTTGATTTATTTTGATATTTTCTCAGAACTAGTCCAGAAAATGGTGGTTTTTTTAGCCTTTGCTTACAATTTTCATAGACAAAGGCATGCGGAAAACTACATATAGGAGATCTGTTGCCTTCAAAAATTTGAAGTTGCTGTTTAAATATCTTGATCAGTTTTCCGTTGCAGTTATTTATGACATGAATTAGGTTTCAAGAGCATGAATGATGGCTATTTAGAGAATTTGCGTTGAAAATCTTGGCCCTGATCACAAAATCTATACTTAGTCAACCTCAAAATGATTCCCACAGCCCACATACGCTGCCTGTGAGATGGTTTGGGGACATGAGTTGTATTGAAGATGCCGAAGAAATAACCAAATCCTTTTAAGTAGGAAAGCAGCACTATTACTATTTTTTCTCCAGGTAAGCAAAGAGTTCATGCTGTCCTCAATGGGCACAACATCTTCATCACTGGTTTCATTTCCAGAGGTCAGATGCCAGCCTCATGCCTTCATTAAAATTACAGGAGTGACCCTGCAAGTGCCTCAAGATCCCTGCAGCTTGATTAGAAATGATAGAGTTTTCTTCAGAACTTTATTGTGTTTAAGGGGGTGGTTGACCTGTGATCCTTATTATTTTACTAGATAAAGTACCTTTGTTTTTCTGAAGCTAATGATCCTTCTCGGTTAATGGGAGGGTATTTTTGGCAAGACTGTGCAAGAAACATTATATATTCAAAAATTAGGAACACCTTGAAAAATCTCTTTGAGAGGCTGAGTAGGATAACAAAGTTTGTATTACGCCAGAGTTTTACTCTGATTATAGAATAGGCAAGCTCTTCTACCTGTCTCCTTCTTCATACAGTAAATACTGTTGCTAACATGTAACCAAAGGCATAGAGCTCCGTTTCTTTCTTTTCTTTTCTTTTTTTTTTTTTTTTTTTTTTGCCTATCTTCCTGATTTGCAGTAGTTAGTATTGCACTGAAATGCTGACCTGTATAGTGTAGAAGAAGGGAGACAGATACTGTGAGATCGATGTAGACCTATAAACACATCCTCCCTTTTCATCTGATGAGACACTTGATTGATCTTGGCAAGACGGAAAGATCCATTTGGGCATGCAGCGGTGAAACAAGGGAGCCCATCATTATAACTGCATCTAGCCCTCAGCAGCCAGCGAGGAGGAGGGAGCAACTGACCCCTCCATCATTCACTTCTCATCAAGTTAAACTTGATGAAAAGTTAAACTTGATGAAAAAGCAGGTTTACTTCTAAAATTGTCCTTCACATCTATAGCTGTAGTGAAGGAACTGAAGTTCTGGCAGTGATTAGATCATCCACCTTTTGACTCACTCATAAAGGAGATTTTTCAGCCTGTGCCAAAGCCGCATGGTGTGAGGATGAGGCATTTTTTGGTTACAATTTTTTCATCATCAGCAAGGGAAAGAGAAGATCAATTAAGAAATTACCTTGGAAACACATATGTGTTTGATTGCAGCTGATATCTGATGCAGGTAATAGGTTGGACGGATGGCCCCATGGCCCAGGGATTCTGATTTTGGACTTGAAGTCTGTGGGAGTGAGGAAGACACTTAATGTTATTAAGTGAAGATGCAGCTACATGTGATGTCATGAGTTGTTAAGTTATTAACAACTAAAGTTATTAGTGCTGAAAAGCAGAGGTTCTCCCATCTCCTGGTCCCTTCTCTTGCCAGATGAGACATTTCCATGCCTATCATGCCAGATAGGAAGAGGGAGGTATGTGACTCTGCTGGTGGTATTGGAGTCTGAGGTGTTTCCATCGTCCTTCTTGCCCTCCTCCTCCTCTTCCTCATTCTGCTCCTCCTCTGAGGGGCACGAAGGGAATCAGTACTATGTCCTCTGGGTAAGGTGAGAAAGCAAAAGGAGATAAACTACTAATTCCCTCCTAACTTGCCTCCCTGATTTCGTTTAAACACATGATACATTAAATTGAGAAAACTGTCCTGATTTTTAAGACTTTCCTCATCTCTATTTTTCATTCACATGTAAAACAAAATTAGCTTCAGGGACAGTTTTTAGGGTAGCAACAACCAATTTGAGTATGAGTTGTGGACTATATTTGACAGACTTTTAAAGAAGAGAGCAGCACATACCAGTTCTTCTTTGAATACCTACCAGCTAGGTGACTAAAGGAGAGAGATTCTGCCCTATGTTTTCTTACACAATGTCATTTTGTTTTGAGGCAGATAGACTGGGGCCTCCTGTAGATATAATACTGGACTCGCTGAACTGCACAGCTTTCAGTGTGCAATGGAGAATGCCAAAGCAGCAAGCAAGCACCGTCATGGGGTACACAGTAAGTAAATCTTTATATGATTCATAGAGAACTGCAATATACTGCCTGGCCTCACCCCAGTGCATCACTCCTAAGCAAGCAGGAGAGACAGCTCTCATAACAAATAATGTCATTGCCCAGAAAGTGTTCAGGGGACAGTGGGCTTGAGCTGATTGAATTGTAACTTTAAGAAAGGAGCAGTTTGTGTTTCAGAAGCAAGCTATGATGGGAATTGGGGATGGATGCCTGTGGTTTGCAGTGGGAATACATTGCTCTCCTGTTGTAGTTTCCACCCAAGGATCTCAAAGCTCTTTGTAGCTGACAAAAAAGTACAGCAGAGGATATCAATATTACACTGTGCAAGTGAAAGTTATAGTGATTTCAGGCCCTTTTGGTTGCTTTGCCTTGTACTTCCAGATTGCATTAGCAGGAAGAGTTCTTGCAAGTTGAGTTAAACTCCTACCTTCCCACATCTGCAGTAGGTTAAAGCAAAGGAGAGACTTCCTTGGTGTGCTCCTCTTAAGCACATATTCTACTGCATGACATCACTGGGAGCCCAGGCTTGACTTTAAATATCATGGAGAACTGTGTTTATGTACCCCCCTATTTCAAGAATTCCAGCAATTCCCTTATTTTGCCCAGCAAACCTGTAGGGAGGATTCTGACCCTGTTCTGGCTCCTCAGCCTCCCCTCCATCCCCATGGAAGGATGCTCCATGGCAATGCAAGTCATTCCCAAAATGGAAGCTAACCAAAGGTGATTTTGCCATGGACAAATTAGAACCAAAGACATAGTGGATCTACTAGAATTGTTCATTTTCTCCATTTACAGAAACTAACAGAAGTTGTAATTTTGTTAGCATTTTCAGTGAAAGGATTTGTATTTCCTAGAAAAAGGAATGTAATCTAAAGTGCAGTTTTGCTGAAAAAGATGCAAAACTCCTTACCGCTTATAATGCTGATATACTCCAGAAGCATGAGCGGTTTCCCTGATATTGTTTTGATTGGTGTATATGTACTCCTTCACCCTATGGCTTTGTAAATGACACTAATGCAACACCCCTATAAGATATTCTATTGTTATTAAATTATGCATAATATAGCATACCTAGAATCATCTGCTGTGGCCAGACCCTCTCTCTGCCAGGCACTCCATGTAATTTGCTCATTTCATCTGTGTAAAAAGAGGTTGCAGCAAATAGGACTGCATATGGCATTGGAAATCAATTGCTTATGATTCTAGTATCACCTACAAAAAGAATGTTGATTGGATATTTTTCTAGTTTAAGTGACTTTTCCATAGGTCGTAATAATTTATAAACAGTTATAATACAATTAGACTCATACGAGAAATATTATTCACTTTTCATTCAGTAGATGAAACATCCAAGCCTCAGTTTTACTCTTGAGTTTGTGTATGGCATGATAATAAAACCAATGACAAATATGTTGTTTATATGCTGTACCCCAACAAACTTTACTTGGGATTAGTTTAGGATGCTCTGGCATCTCAAGGTCTCTCTGCGCTTAGGAAATTATATTCTTTGTGGTTCATTAGTTTCCTGTACCCATGAATAGATGTGAGAAAAGACAGTTATGATAAAGCAATTTGCATAATCACACAATATCAGTTTCTTCCTTATATGAAATCAAATGCCTAAGTTGTGCAGACCAGTTACATGAATTTTCATCTGTTCAAGCTAACTGTGGCCAGAGGATGCACAATTTAAATTGCCAGTTGAAGTATCACCTGAAAGCTAGGCTATATTTCACATCATTAGTACCTGGACGATCGGAGAATGTCATTTGGTCGCGATACAAGGTCTTACAAATGTGGAGGGAATGTCAATGGGAGATAGCTCTTCACACATTTGGCAAGGTAGGGAATCATAAGCTCAGATGCTGCCCACAGTCTGATAGCAGTGCACTTGTTTCTCAATCATTCTGGAGCATTCCTGCTTGAATGGGCCTGACTCTATCTTCTTCCCAAGGTCTTTTACTCGGAGGTTGAAGACGACAAAACAGTCAAACCGCTTTCCCACGATGTTCCCCTGAGTCTGGATATGCTTAGCATGGTAAGCATTGTTTTTCATCATCAGATGCTAGTGTGAACCTTGCAGGAGGGAACTTAAAACTCTCTAGTTGCTGATGCCTTTTGAATCACCCCAGCATTCAAGCACCAGGTTTTCTCTTGCATTAAGAAATAAATCACAATACTTTGCAATCGGTCAGGAGGCTGTGAAATCCTTTTACTTCTCATTGTCAGCCTAATTTTTAGTGTGAAACTATTGGTACTTGCTGAGCATTATACTTGCAATGACTTCTGGTACTTACTAAAATATAACTTCCAATTTTGAATGTGCATTTTCAGTAAGGGATTTGCTGAACTCCTCCCATGTGGGGGGAATGGCATTAGTCTATCATTATGCTCAGTTATGAGTCTCAACATCTGTGTGTGGGTGCTGCAGTGTCTGACCCAGGAAGGTGTGTAAGTTAGAGAATATGCACATTTTTTTTGTGTGTATTTTTATTTGCACATGTGAAACACTGGCATCCAGAAGCATGGATCTGAAGTTTAATTGTGCTGTTCTAAGTGCATTTGTGAAAGTCTGTCCAAACTTCTGACCTTTCTCTTCTTAAATTCACATATTTTTCTCATTGCTTCCTATTTTTCCGTTTTTCCTCAATTTTGTTTTCCCTTTCATTTACTTTATTTTCTTCACTTATTTCACTCCACTTTCCTTCCCCCATCTCTTTCTGCCCAGTTTCACCTTCCTTTTTCATTTACGGTTGTGAAGGGCCCCTTCTACTACACTGCTCAGCAATTACTGCTGGGATGGAAGCTATCCCTCCATGCTTCCGAATTATTGGATACTCTCAGTTTTTAAGGGGTCTTCTCAAAACATGCAGCTGTTTCTGCAGTGTACAGACTCTCTGAGATCAGCAAAGGATTGGTGATGCTCCAGCCACTGCTTGAGCGAAGCCTAAAGATGCTGCTCAAAAGAATCCCAGCGTAGGTGCTGTGGGGGTGATTGGGAAGCAGTCAGACCTTGAAGCAGTGATGTCACCAACACAGGAAGCGAGGATTTATGTGTGCAAGCAGAGGACATTGTAGGGATTTATGATATTTATTCTATGATACCTCTTCACAGTTTGATTTTTTTTTTTTTGGCCCCTTTCTCTTCTACTAATCTTCATTCTCCCTTTTTTCCTCAATTTTTTCTCCCTTTTTCTCCTCCTTTTGCTTCCCTACTATGTTCAGTGAAATGCATTGAAATGCACTGATATCTTCTAATCTGTGTTGAGCAGTGCTCAGAAACCTTCCCTATGGGAAGCATGAATGAGAGGAATTGACCCGTTTCCTGCACTTTTCAGTCATCATAGTTGTTAGTTCTGACTCCTGTAGGTTTTGGATATTATAATGAATGAAAGAGTCTCATTGCCATGATAAATTATTTCTTTATTTGTGCATTACTTTCTCCCTTCTGATGCTTATCTCTGTATTCCTTTTTTTTTTTCCCAAAAAACATTCTCATTGGTAATGCCAATAAAGATCAAACAGCACATTCTTTTTTTATCTTAATCCTGACAACAACAATTATTACTCCTTGGGAGAACAGATTTAATGTCCAATACTCACACAGATGAATAGCAGGCACAAAGAGTATTATATGATGCAACATTGGCCATGTTTTACTTCACTGACCCATTACTTATGTATTTTTGCCACCACTTTTTTTAGTATGATACTTCATTAACAAATCTTGTTTCACTTTTTCCCAGGGTCAACTTGAAGGTCAAGCAGTTTTTGTAAGTATTGCTTCTCATAAACTCTAACAGCTGTCATTTAAAATAACACTGAACATCCTGATCCTGCCCTTCCACAGATTCACCCACAAAAATGTTTCTATATTGATCTCAAATGTTGATTCTGCTTAGCACTTACACAGAGTCTTTTGTAGTGAAAATGTGACAAATAGCTCATGCTCAAAATCTAGAGATAAAGAAACACTCTGTTAAGATAT
>JAVCKT010097986.1:0-11144 GCA_032273925.1 Rhynchotus rufescens
CTCTCAATCTATTTATTGAGATTGCTGCCAACTTGAGACAAGGCTGCTGTAAAGGGTAGGACCTGGCTTCATTCCACAGATGAGCTCTTCAAAGAACCAACAATTCAGGAAGTCACTAGGCTTCAGTAATCTGTATTATGCCCTTGGAGACACTGTTGGAGTTCACTGTTGCCTAGTGCAGTAAGCGCAAATACAGTGTCTCTGGGTCACTGGATGTAGTGATGGAGAGAGCAAGATCTGATCCCCATGTATTGATTGGTTTAAGCCTTAAGGAATTCCATCTGACATTCAGGGGATGATACTGCATACAGCAGTACTTGAAAAGTTATCTTCTGCTCCTTTCTCTTAGGAGATCACTTCTGCAAACACTGGGGGCTGATTCACAGCTGTTTTAGTGAAGTTTTACTGCAATGCAACTCTACTGACCTCAGTGGATGTAGGGCAAGTTTAGTGATAAAACAAGCTGGGGAGCTGTGAACATGACCCACCTACTTTTTCTGAGTGTTTTCCAAAGTCTTCAATTATTATTTTGACAATCTCTACATTTCACTTCAAATTCAATTATTCATATTTGGCAGAACCTGGTCCAGAATTTCTGTGCATTAAAACCAGGAAATTCCTCCAAGGTGTTGTACAAAATCCTAACAACCCCTACTGTCCTTGAAGCGAGCACTGCGAGTGTTGCTTCTGTTCTTTCAAACAGACTGATAGATTTTTCGTGCTATTGTGTCAGTTTATGATTGCTGAAAATATTCTAAAGCATCTCAATTACTTTCTATTTAACAGACGTTTTTATTAGATCTATAATCTCATGCCTCATGTCCTTACAGCATTCTCAGTATTCTGCCTTTGCTATACAATTATGAAGAGGATGTATTTTCTCCCCCGTGGATTCTGAGCTTTTCTTCCAGAGGCTAGATTTTATTGCAGATTTTATTTCAGGACAACAGGGGCTCATTGTTTCTTCTTAATTGTTCTCCCTAGAAGTCAAAGCCATATTTTCAGAAAGAGGGACCCTCTTCTGAAGGGCGATAATCCAAGCAAGAGAGAAAACAATTTATGATGTCCAACATTCTCATAAAGATTCATTTCATGTTCTGCTGACCTCCTTGTTGATTCATGACAGATTAATGGGACACCTATTTCTTTCTTCCTCTCTGTTATGTTGTATCAGAGAGTTCAGGCTCACCCCTACCTATTTTTTTTAACTGCAGAATACAGGCTGTAGGAATGCAGATAGTTTTGTGTGTTCATGCCTTGGCAATTCTTTTTGTTCATATCTTTTATTGGTCCCTCCATGTACAGAAAAATCTCATCACCGTGACCATTCCAGTGGTCTTAAGCCACACAAAAAAATCTCAAAGAAAAAGCATATTGATGCTGTCCCTGGAAATACAGTCTCTCAAACTCATCTGCTGTGCTCTCCATTTTCTGCATCAAAAGAAGACAAAAGCAGTTTCCCAGGTTTCAAATAAAGTTATAAATGCATTAATTAACTTCCTAATTAATGTTGTCTATCTTCCATTCAGCATTCACTTTCTATTCTTCTTAAGCCTTCATTTGAAACTAGGGATGCTAAAATATTGCAAGAAAAGATCTTTGCCCTGAGATATTTGGAAATGTGTTTGTAGGTGTATGTCTTTTGTTTTGTGTAGATGTTTTGCATTTTTTCCACAATATCATTCATATTGTTCTGTATAGATCACAGAGTTAAAAGATAATTCAGGCAGAGGGTCTCTAATCCAACCTCCTGCTTGAAGCAAGGACAACGATGACTCAAAGAGGTCAACTAGATTGACCAATGATCTTGGCCAAAAAATAATATTTTGATCTATGCAAATTTCCCACAATATGAAGCGATTCCCACAATAGTTTCTTTTATTTATTGATTCAGCCATTCTGACCTCCTTCCCTATGCACTTGAACTACACCGCAAAATAATTGCACCTGAATTCCAGCAAGGAGCCTTTTGCATAAAGGCAGTATGACTGAAGAACTCACACTATCTTGGAGTTGAGAAAATGAAAAAAAAAAAAAAAAAAAGAAAACAGATTCCCCAGTAGATCAGATGCTTTTGAAGGGTATCTTATCAGCTAGACAAAGGCTTGTGCCCCCAGAAACTGCTTTTAGGCACACACTGCACTGAGTTAGGGATGTAGTCTCCGTATGGAGCACAGAAGGAAGCTGAGTGTTTCAGCAGAACTGTGTCAGCACAGTGATCACTGAGCCTGGCTACAGAAACCAGTAAAGCCAGAACGCCCAGCACTGGGTTTGCTCCTTTCCATTGCTTAGGCAACTGCAACAGGGTTGTGAGTAGATGGCACCATCTGTTAGGGCTCTAAGGGCTAAACTCCTTCCCTGAGAGGAGGCAGCCGCCACTGGCCTCACAAAAGCTCATCAGGGCCCAGTGCTCTCTTGGAAAGAACAGGGACCCCGTTACTGCCTCCGCTGACACCGTAGTCTGGAACACACACACGGGAGAGGCAGGGTCTGCAGCTTTCTCAAGCTGTAGCACCACAGAAACCTGAGGGCCCTGGTCAACCCTCTGTCTCCTCTCCTGGCTGTGTTTCACCACCGCCACCAAATGTGGTTCACGAGAATCTGCTGCTCCGTTTCATAGGAGTAGCTTGACAAAGAAGGACATGGTTTTCTGCCAAGCTGTTTTGCTTAAATAAGCCAGCAAATGGCCCGGAGCCAACACCAGACAGGGCAGCTGCTCCTGTGCCACTGCTAAGCTACAGTGTCAACTTGAAGGGGTACAGTGCAGAATTTTGTGAGCTCCTGCAGCGTGCTCTGACCTCCAGATTGTGTGAAGGTGGAAAAGACGGTGCATGCCATTCTGCAGAGAGGATTTATGAAAGAAAGGGTGACTCTGAAGCCTATGGGTTGCATTACTCACGTGAAAGAGAGGTCTGGATTCAGTTCTCCATGCCTAGCAGTGCTGACATTAAATCACAGTGGCCAGAAGATGCAGAAGAAGAGCGCGAAGATGGACTATCTCATTCAGAGGAGCACTGCAGATTGTAGCTTGCTCATGCACTCTCCTTTCCTAACACGGTGCATACTGAATTGATTTCCACATGGTACAACACCTTGCACAGGCACCATGCCATATTCTTTCCACCATTTGCAGAAAATGGATTTTTTCTGTTTATGGTCAGTGGCTAAAATTGGGCTGGTTCTTCCATTAACCACCTATCTCTCCAGAAAAATAGAGAGTCTGTCATTCTTGATATTAACTACTTTGAAAAGGAGACAACCATTGAGTGGTCATAGTGAAGTAATTCATATTTCAGAAATACCCTTTGTGGAGGGAGGAAGTCCACCTAAGTTCTTGCAAGAGTTGGCACTGCCTTCTTCACAATCCCAGCAGCTGCCTGTGCTCAAGGAAACACAGGTCTTCATGAAAATAAACTCTGTCAGCTTGAACAATTCAAGAGTGATGAGGGAAATGGACTTATTAGGCCTTTCCTTTAGGGTTATTACCTATTAGGAAATTGTTGGTCCTCAAATACTGCTTTATGTAATCGACAACCACTGCACAGACTGCAGTTGCATTTCTCTGAGGTCTGTCTGGATCTGTCCAGATGAAGCCAGGCTAGAACCGAACACGTGCAAAGGGCACTGTGAGCACTGAGTCTTTTTCTAGGTCGAGCAGCAAAGTGCTTGCAGGATATAACCCCTTGCTAGTGATGTCTCTCAATGGCAATTTTGTGTTTAAGTGCCTAAAGCCTCTCTGTTTTCTCTATTACATTGCAGACCTGTTAGGATTTATTGTCTCTATCTTAACCAGCCTTTTAAAAGCAGTGTTGTAAAAATCTGTGAAGCCTGGTTCTAATTCTCATCTTCCAGGGCTTCTCTAGGACACAGGCACAGTTGACTCTCCAGGCGGCTGTCCCGGAGCTGCGAGGAGGCCGGAGCGCACCGTCCACATGGACTGCCCCACAAGTCCCAGAGCTGTGACCCCCAAGGTGTTACCCACATGGGTCTGCAGAAGGGCCATGCAGGGCTCCCACTCGCTCCCTGCTCCTGCCACTCAAATCAAATTGCAGCTCTCTGCTGCACCAGACGGATCCAGCAGCGCAGGTCAGCCTGTGTCAGGCAGGGCTCTCTGCAGTGTGTTTCGTGACGCAGAGCTGAGTGCTCTCCCTACAAGAAGGAAAAAACACAGAGAAGCATTTCAGGAGGATTTGTGGATTCTGGTTTTCTTTTTTATTCTATAATATTGTTTGTGAAGCAAATCTAACATTGTGCTAATTGTTTCATTCGTGACAGGCAAATTATAACTTAGAGCACGTTTGTTTACATTTTGGTGTGTTTCAGTAGGCTAGCCTGGGCATAAATCACTAACACAGTATTTGCCATGCACGTTTGAAACCACCAAGGGTGAAGAGAGCTTTTAATGGGCTCTGAGGGCACCAATAGGACCCACCAGCTCCCCCAGACCCAGCTCCAGCCCAGCCTGGCCTTGTGGCACCCCTTGCAGCTGGGGCTGCCAGCAGTGCCCTGCACCCTTGGGTGCTGGGATGCGTCCTGGGGCCTGGCCCTGCACCACTGGCACCCCCAGCATCAGTGCTGGGCATCTGTAACCTGTCCGGCTCCTCACAGCACCTCTGCTCCACTGCCTCAAGACGGGAAACTGTGGCATGGAGCAGCATGACCAGGTTAGCAGCTGTGAACCCCGGATGCTCCAGGAAAATGAAGACCCTCCTAAGAAGCCGAGCACATGCCCAGCTTGCTCTGCATTATGTCTCATTTGGCCTTCGTGCAATTAAGCGCTGTCTCTTCTCGAGACTGGTGCTGGAGTGTGGTGGTGTTTTACGGGGGAGCTCGCACCCGCACACCAGCCAGAAGGCTGTCAGTCACAATATGCCACTCTGCAGCGCTGTCGATAGAACTGATTATTTCTGTGCTGTCAGCCTTCCTCCCTCTATTAAAATTCAATGTTTTGGAGCAGCATTTCTAATGGGCATTTGTTTTTATGGAAGCATATGTATGGGCTACCAAAAAACATTGAAACCTGAGATAAATAGCTTAGAAATTAGCAGCAGCAGGCTACAGGATAATAAACTGCTGAAGCTTTTGTTACATGTAATACATGACCTTTTGTAACAGTTTTAAAACCCAGCTATATATTCATCTGTTAAATAGTGTTCTTCAAACTAAACGTTCTGGTTCCTCTGTACTGAAGTGTGATGACTCCTTTTTCAATTTCTTTGAAGACTGTTAAAAATTCAGCAGTAAATGCAGTCCAAAGTGACTAAGGTCCTGACCCTGCAGGTTCCCAGGTATTGCCACAGCTCGTTAACATCAGGAAATATTTCACATTCACTGTGAAATATCTCAAGCTGGGGCACTGTGGAGAATGGAGCTGTGGGGAACTGAGGAGCTGGGTCTCCAGGTCCTGGATGTAGGGGATGGTTGGGTGGATCCACACGAGCTGCTCTGCTCCTCATGCTGCACTTTGCTCCATGCCTTTATCCAACTCGGGTGGGCCAGTGTTTCCGCTTTTACTTTACCAAAGTCTCTGGAGCCAGACCCTATAGAGGCTTTTAGTGTCTCCAGCAGCGTTCGCCACTGTCCAAGGAGAGAGGCCACCCGTAGACTTGTCCCTCGGGGTGGCTGCTGTGCTGTCCCAGGTGGTCGGATCTCAAACATCGTGTGCAGTCAATGTCCGACAGTCCTCCTGTGCCCAGCCTAATTCACCGGGACTGTCCAAACAGTTTCTTGTTGCTACTGTTCTCTGCGTGCTGGTGGGACAGGGGCGCTGCCGTCCTTAAGCTGGTCCCACAAGGCATCCCGAGCTCCTCCCCGCTTGCTGACAGGACACGGCACGGCCATCCTGGCAGCAGCCCTCCGTGCGGACCCGCAAGGAGTGTTGATCTGCGCGGCGCTGCGAGCCAGCTCCGTCCCACTGAGTGGTAGGAACCATGCACGGTGTTTTGACTGGGCTGCAGGAGCAGATAAAGGGAGACAAGCAGCTTCTGTGTCCTCCATGTGTTTTGCAATGTTTCTGCTCACGCAGGATTTTTGATTTAGCAAGCTCAGGAAGGCAGTCTTAGAGACGTGCATCTATAGATTTTCATCCTCTCCTAACCCAGATCTTTGCACAGCAGCTTAGAGCTGCATATCAGTGCTGTCAGCTTTAATGTGACAGCTCTGTTCTCATGCGGTGATTCTAAATCGGTGCCACCATTTCAGCTCCTACACCTGATCTTGCTGGCTGTGTAACTCCCACACATCTTGATGTCTTTAGTGATTCCCAAGCACCTAAACATGTGACTTCCTTCCCTCCAGCCTATTTATCTTTATAAAAACTAAAATTTCATCATGTGATAAGCATTTTATTTTCCAGTTCTGATTGGCCATTTTAGTTCAAGTGTTTGTTTTTGTGTGTACTTTTCTTACTTTTTTTTTTCCTACTTGTGTGGGTTATTTTTTCAGTCAGAGTGCTGGCAGACATTAAACGATATATGACTCCGATAAAGGGAATCCACCCCTCAGTGTCTGCAGAGCCAGGAACAAAAGCACAGCTTGTTCTCCCCTGTGGAGAAACGTGTTCCCCGGTGGATTTCCTCAGGAGCACTGGGGAAGGAGGCTTTCCCTGTAAACCCCTACTGCCCCCAGTTGCAGCGCTAAGAGAGCTCCCAGTTGATGGGTACGTAACACTCCAGCCAGGAGTTTTCCACCATTTGCTGCAACTTGTTCTGTTCTAGGGCTGCCAGCAATACCCTGTGGTACCTAGAAGTGCCTGGCAAGATGCGTGGCAGTGTCTGAGGAATGGTGAAGAATGGTGTAAATAAAGACACCGTGCCTCACTCTCCTCTCTGTGCAGCGATCCAAGCCCAGAAAAGCACGTGGAAATTTGGACACTCGCAGTCCGCACCATGGCCACGCAGCCGACTTGCTCCTGCCCTCAGCCGTGCTCAATGGCAGCTGCCACCACCTTGTAGATGGGATATCTCATTCCCTCGGGAATCTGCTTCCGCATCTCCTGCAGAAACACATCCTGTAAGCGCTGCCAAGACCTGGAACCAAGAAGATACTAAGGGAGAGGCCACCTGGGGGTGGATGTTGTCCCAGACAGGTCAAATCTGGCTGTGAACTGGGTGTTCTCCATGTAGAAGTGAGTGTGGCCAGTGAGCAGAGGCCTGGCTAAACCCATGCACAGATACACATTTTATATATTCTCTCAGTATACATGTTCAGAAGTTTGGGACATAAGTAATTCCCAGTACAGAAACACAAAGCTCCAAGAGCAACACAAGCAGAAAACACGGTATAGACGGGGAACAGCAACGATGCACGAAGCAGGACCACGGGGCTTCATTTCAGCAGCGTTTCATTTCTTCTGTGTTCAGTTGCTCATTCTGACCATAACCCTCTGCAAACCCCTCCCCAGAACAGGCACGTCATGGGGCTTCCCCACAGGATTGAGCCATCGTCAGAGAAGCTAGTTTTATGGGAGAAATTCAGAGGTCTCAGTATGCTGGAAAATCTATCCCACAGGTTTTCAATGAGAATAGGATTAATGAAAATTAGGTATGGAAAATGAAGAATGAACATCTTTCCATTAGTATATTAATTCTTGTAGGATTAGGGTTTGGCTTGTTTGCTTTTTTCTTTTTTTTTGGCTCAGCATCTGCTTTTTTGTTAAGACATTTCTATGTTGTCATCTTAAGTTTTTGCCTTAGAGTGCAACATCTAGCTTTAATTACATTATTCAGTTGCAAAGGCAAATGTTGTTTAATTGCACTTTTAATTATTTAAAAGGTAACTGCTAAAAGGTAACAAGCACACTACTATGGCATCATGTATGTCAAATACAGTGCAAGTAGAGCCCTCGTGTTTTTATTTCACTGGTACTTTTCACAGTTTAGTGGAAGATAATAGCTAAAAGAACTGCACACTCATCCTTATTACTGAAATTTTGTGCCTGGCTGTGTATTCTGTAAGTATATCTTTTCTCTGTCAAAGTTTCTAGTAGTTCATTCAGAGAAAGTAAAAATAATGCTGCAGAAAGAGGAAACATTAAGCTTTGTGCTTCTTAAGCTGTTTTTGTATCACTTGAGAATTGGAAGGTGTCCTTTCTCACTTGAATAATGTAAAGGAAAGCAGAGGGAAGAAATGCTATGAGTTCATGGTATTTCTGAAATGTGTTTTCCTTTCATCAGGCCAAAAATCTGAAATCACTTTGCTGTGCATGCCATGACTTGCCAATATTATCGAGTTGTCCTTATTGCATGCTTATTAAGTAGTACTGGCTAAAACCTCTCTGGTCAATACGGAAAGCATTTCACACGTTGCCTATTGACCACTCAGTGCTGCATTTTCTGGTATTGACCGATAATTATTTCTGGCGTTTACAAGGCAACTTTAATCCAAGAGCGTTAAATTGCTCCACACTGATGATAAATTCTCAGAGGGCCCTTGTGAACGAGGCCTCATGGTGCCTCCCAGTTTACAGATGAGCAAACTAAAGCAGAGAACAGCAGAATATTTGCTCTAGGTTAGACAATAAAACTACCTAACCTTTCAGCCTTTGTAGAGTCTTTCAGCTTTGTGCAAAACAGGTGGAAACGTTGTTGTCAGAACAGGCTATAAACTTTGTTATGTGCTGTTCGCTTATGCTGTGCAGATGTAAAGCCCGAGTGTAATGAGAAGACAGTAAAAACTCAAGTTTCCAAGCAATTACGCTACAGATGTGGATGGGGGATGCTGGTGGAAGTACAGAAATCTTAATCTTTTTTTTTTTTTTTTAACTTCTGAATTATTTTAAGTTTATAAATAAAGAACTTTCCTGGGGAGAGAACTTCACACGTTCTGCTGGAGGTGGTAAAAGGAGACTCACTTCTGAAGGAGATTGTAATGGAACCATGTGCATACACATGGCACCATAACCACGGATGAGGCCTCAAGTTGAATGGCACAAATTCCCTGTACGGATGAAAGGACAGAATTAATTTCCAAATACACAGAGTATAAATGTCTAGAACGATGTGAAGACCTGCATTTATGACCCAGTGAAGAGCAGAAATTGAATGTGCCATGCAATGAAGGCATGCTTCTCTAGACTTGCAAGAAAATAATAATTTGCATAGGAAAAACCCTATAAAGATTTTATATCTTTATAATAATTATAAAAAATATATATAATTATTATAGTAATATATAATTATTATAATAATTATAAAATAACCTATATAGGTTTCATTACTTTCATTAGAAATATGGGTGAAGAACTGCGATGACTTACGGGATTTCTAGTTCTGAGTTAGGCAGAGGTGAAAAAAAACATTCTTTAGGCAAATCAGACTGCAAATTATATCTAAATCCTGCTACATCTAATCATATATGCAGTTAAAAATAGACCCTCTCCTGCATATTCTATCTTTTTCTGCTCTTCTAGCAATCCAGTACTTTATGGTTTCAGGTCTCTGCTGTTTGACCTATTGCACACCGACTTTCTAAATCCTATGTCATCCTTCTTCCTGACTATTTTAAACCTGGATGTATTTTCACAGCCAAAATATATTTATGGTTTAACATTTTAATAATGCTGTAGTCAATTTTTATTGGTGCTTTTCTATTACATTTTATATGAGATCAGGAATGATAAATGAAGAGCGAATCATCATGAGTTTTTTGGCTTACAAGCTTAATGTATTATGATACAATAAAAGGTATTATATAAAAGTCTCTTTCTCACAAATGAGAGCAAATGAGAGAACCATAGATATGACAGCATAAGGCAATAATCAAGCCAGCAATAACATTCTGTAACTGGAAAAAATGTATATATTTTTAAAATAAAAAGATAATTTAGAAAGGTGGGTACGCACATGCTTTAGGAATAAAAAGCTTTTAGATTTCTAATCTTGCCTGGATGCATATTACACAGCTTGTGTGGACAGAAAATACAAGCAAAACAAAATAAAATCTATTTTCCCACAACATCTAATCTGACCTCAGAAATCTGCGGCGGGTAGCCTGGCCATCTGGATAGTGTATGTGGCAGGATGTAAGAAATCATCGAGTCAGATAGGTATTAGGGACTGGAAAGAATGCCTTCCAGACTTTCCTAGTTGGGATTTTTCTTTTTCTTTTTTTTTTTTTCTTTTCTTTTTTGTTTCTTTATTTTTTTTTTTTCCTGAAGTTGAATGTGAAAACCTTGAAGAACTTGCTTCTATGCTCCCCGTGCAACCTAGTGGGCATGAAGATATCTTACAAAGAAACCAAGTATCACTTAAAGTTTGGGGTCAAATCCATCTTGAAGGCACAGAGGAGTTCTCTGTTTTCACTCCTAGTTATAGTGAAAGGAACGAAGCTGGAATCCCTCCTGAGGCGTCAGTGGGACCAAATACTCATTTCAGAGGCGCTGATTCTGTTATCTTGGAAGCGACGCACTCTGCAGAGGGCAGAGCCGCTAAGGAGACGCTCGTCGCTGCCATTCGTGGCTCTGGGAGTGTGCAGGGGCCACCTGCACTGCGAGCAAGGCCCTCTGCAGAGCCCAGGGAGGCGGTGGGAAGGCAGAGGGGCAAAGGGGCAGGAATTCAGGAGGCTCCTGTGCCGGCAACCAGGGGAGCCAGCTCTGAGGGAGCCTCTTGGGAGGCTGGTTGTAGGGAAACGTTCACAGGAGCGCATTGAGAGTGCTGAGCCGGGCGGCCTTGTCACACACCAGGCCAGGGACAGTGTGGGGCACAACCGCCATTGTATCCAGGAGGCGCCGAGACTCACACCGGCACAGCCCGGGGCGCGAGCCGTGCTCAGCGCCACAGGCAGTGACTGCCGAGGGCCGCCAACGCTCCCGCCGGGTTCAGCAAAATAACGGGCAGCTCTTATTTAAACAAACGGTAAAAACACGCCGCTCAGCGGAGCCAGGGCGCCTCGAGGGCCTTGCCCGAGGCGCAGGGGCAGCGCTGTGGCCGCGGGGGGGCGCAGCGCGGGCCAACGGCCGCGCCAACGGCCGCTAACGGCCCCCAACGGCCGCGCTAACGGCCGCGGGGCGGGCGGGGCCGGGCGCGCGCTACCCGGCATGCAGCGGGCGGCGGGCTCGCAGCAAGATGGCGGCGCCGCTGGAGGAGTACGAGAAGGAGGCGGGCTGCGTGCCCATCCTGCACCCCGAGGTGCGGCCCGGCGCGGCA